>BQNB010155678.1:0-10209 GCA_026074375.1 Tanacetum coccineum
ATCAATACGGGAATTATGGTTGTGATATATAACCCTATATTAACAAGTTTGAAAAATAAAAGTAATTGTCAATACATTCTTATGTGAACGTATTTTGGGTTGTGATATATACTCTTAAACTAGTTTATTATTGGGTTGTGATATATGTTGTTTAGAGATTCAGTATTGAATTGTCGTAAAGAAAACTGATTTATTTTTTACGCGTAACCCGTGACGCACGGGTATTACACTAGTTGTTCTTTGTATTATTATTCGGATATTTTTGAGAAAACGTCCAAACCATGATAATGGGTCATCATGGGTATATTGGACATGGGTTGTAGGTTACTTCCAAGTATCTCTTATCAATTAATTTTTGTGTTTACCTTTGGATCCAAGCTTTATTTTTTTATTGCAGTTAACTACATTCAAGTGTCAGAAGAAGTGTATCGATTCAATGGATCTAAATTTTCAATTGTTGTGACACTTCAAACGGAAGGTGAACCGCTCGATCAAAGTGCTTTCGGTAATGCTACTAGCCCAACGCTCGGTTTGGATGGTCCATCGTATGGTGTGCCACGACAACACTGTTTACAACAACGATAAACAGGTTTAGCTTGGATTTAAAACCCAAGTTCACGAATTTTGCTTGTTTTCTCCTATTTAAAATTTATAAAATTTGTTGTATGCGTTATCGTTTTGATGCTACCATCACATAACCTTTAGGGTTTTAGATTCTGAAGGTTATTTGAACAAAACAGTGCTATAGATTTACAAGAACAAAGAAGGACCTTATACTCACCCATAATGACAATGTTTTTGGTTCTTTATGATTTTCTTCAATTAGAACGTTTTTTTTAAAAAGACCCAGCATACCTATTATCGACTAACTCACCTATGCTAAACCATGAATTGTAGGATTTTTCATTTCATGGTTAACCAGCTGATGCTCTAAACACGAATACCTTATTCGAGAATAGCATCACTTCGTTAAATATTTCGCGTCTGAACTTCATTTGTCTCTCCTTGCCGAAATATTATGTATTGTTGTTATCTGTTCTAAATGTGTTAAAAAATTTGACAGCCAATGGTAAATACAGTGGTTGTTATTATGTTTATGATACTTATAATTTGTTGGCAAATATATCTATACATTATATTAAAAAACAGTTTTGTGTGACATCATTTTTTTGTACTTTTACATATGTGTCACTCAATTAAGATGCTTACTTTCAAGTTGCTTATGTCATAATCGAAGTAAAAAATTATCTGGAAAAACAAATGCATAGTATGTGTTTTTCAGTAGTAACTTTATACCTATTTATTGGAAACCCCCAATTCTTCACCCCCGAGGCTGTCACTTTTTTAGCCTTTCTCTCAATTCAAGAATTCAAATTAAAGCTCCAACATATGTATAGAAGCTGCAACAACAAAAAAAGATTGATAGAACAAGAAACCTCATTTTGTGTATGATTATGTTTGTTTTAATCTCAATCAATCTAGCGTATTTGGTTTATCTTTGATTGTTGTTATGTTTCATGTTTCTTTATTGTGCAAGCCAAGTGTTTGTGGAAACACCTGAGTGAAAAAATCAAAACTATTAAAGTTGTTTAGCTTGTTACAATAAACCTATTATGCTTATTTGTCTAAATCATGCATTCAAGTATTCTCTGAGTTTTTGTTTGTTTGTCTATTTTAGGAACATGAGGGGCTGATTAGACATGGTCTTGGAACATGTACTCTTTTGCATAAAACTCATTTGATTCAACCGACCTTACACCTAGCTGAACTTATCTTGTCATGGTGCTTCTTGATTTTCCTTTTGTTATTACTATGTACCGCGGCCGTATGTGGCCATTTTGCAGCGGCTCTTGTACTTAAACAAATTTTGTAACACTTTAACATTTCCGATGTTTAAATGCTATTACTACTATCCTTTAATACCGTTAGTGATATGTTTTAAAATGATAGTCTTGTTTGAATATTTGTGGGTTATTCTCCTGGTACCGGGCTTGCAATACCTCTTATGCACATTGAGTGAATTATTAGGTTACTCATCCTTTTGTTATACGGAATAACATTGATTGGGCTATGCCCTGTTATGTGCGCATCTTATTCACATATATAAATAACTTTACAAAGTGAAAAAGATAAAATTATTAAGATAAACTTGTGAAGGTAGCTAATCTTCACTTTTTCATTAAAATTTCAAGACATTACAAAAGATAAGATAAACTAAAGTGCAGTCCTCCCACTACGGAATCCGCATGGGTGAGGCGCTTACATTTCATGAACATAGCATTTCTTAAGATTGCGGATATTCCATGTTCGCGAAAGTTGCTTTCTGTCGCGGTCTTTTAGCTTGTATGCGCCCTTGCCTAATGCTTACGCTACTTCGTATGGTCCTTACCACTTAGGGCCTAGCTTTCCTACTTCTCTCGCACGGATTGCATCATTGCTACGGTACACGAGGTCTCCTGGCTTGAAGCTTGTGATGTGGACCTTTGAGTTGTAATATTTTGCCATTTTCGCTTTGCTTTTTGCCTCGCGAATCGCTGCCTGTTCTCTCCTTTCTTCCAAGAGGTCCAAGTTGATTCCAAGGGCTTCATTGTTCTGGTCTATATCCACTTTCGCTGTCCTGAGTGTGGGCATTCCAATCTCTGCTGGGATAACCACTTCTGTTCCATATGTTAATGAAGAAGGAGTATCCCCGTTGCTAGTTTTAATCATGGTGCGATGTGCCCATAGAACATGAGATATTTCCTCCATCTAATTTTTGCTTCTTGCGTTTAGCCTTGCTTTGATTCCTTCTCCTAAACTCCGGTTTGCCCTTTCTAGTAACCCATTTGCTTGCGGATGTTTTACGGAAGCAAAACGTTGGCGGATACATAACTTTTCACACCAGTCTTTAAAAGGGTTATCCCGGAACTGTTTTCCGTTATCAGAGATAATTTCTCCTAGGAGACCAAATCTGCAGACTATGTTATCCCACACAAATTTTTTAACTTGATTGCCCGTTATGGTTGCAACTGGCCTTGCTTCAATCCACTTCGTGAAGTAGTCAATGGCTACTATTAAGAACTTGGATTTACCAGGACCTTCTGGGAAAGGTCCGGCTATGTCAATTCCCCATTTGTAAAATGGCCATGGGCATGTGATTGGAGTCAACTTTTGTTACGGATTTCTTGGGATGGATCGGTGAACCTAGCAGTCTTGGCATGCTCTTATAAATGTCCTTGCATCCTTGTGCATAGTAGGCCAATAATATCTGGTTCGCAAGGCCTTAGCCACCACGGACCTTGTGCCTGCATGCATGCTACAAGATCCCTCATGTATTTCTATTAGAAAGTAATTTTCCTGATGTGGTTCGACGTACCGTAGCCATGGTCCGAGAAAAGATTTCTTGTAGAGGACCCCATTGACCACTGCGAACCGCTGTGACTTGCGTCGCACTGCCCTTGCCTTGGGGTCATCCATGTATCACCTTCTTCTTCCACCACTGCCAATACTTCCACTTCGTTTATTGACTTCTCTTTGAGTTCTTCAACCAACACCTGTTTGCTTACTGCATCGGCCTTTTTATTTTCACTTCTTGGAATTTGTTTGATTAAGAACATTCTAAAACCGTTGGAAAGTGTCCTCATCTTTTCTAGGTATCGGATCATGTCCGCTTCCTTTGCTTCATAGGTTCCGTTCACATGGTTGGCCACTAACAGCGAGTCCACATTTGCCTGGAGGTTTTTTACACCCATTTGTTCCGCTATCCTTAATCCTGCAATCAAAGCTTCGTATTCGGCTTCGTTGTTGGTTGCCTCGAACCTGAATCTTAGGGAATAGGTGAATTATGTTCCTTCTGGATTTGTGAGTATCAATCCTGCTCCGGAACCTTCCGCGCAGGATGATCCATCCGTAAACAACATCCATGGTTCCGGGAGTTCTTCCTCGATCTCTATGGGAGTGTCCGGAGGGTCCTCTTCTGGTCGTTCGACTATGAAGTCTGCTAAGATTTGTCCATTGACAGATACTCTCGGTTTATAGTATATGGCATATTCTCCCAACTCTATACTTCATTTTTATAGTCTTCTTGCCACTTCTGGTCTTGATAACACCTATTTTATTGGTTGGTCCGTGATGCACTATAATTGGGTGTGCTTGGAAGTATCTTTTCAGACGCTTGCTGGCTTGCACGAGTGCCAGAACCAATTTTTCCATTGATATGTAATTCACTTATGGACCCCTCAAGGTGCGACTAACAAAGTAAATTGGCATTTGCTTAGCTTCCCTTTCAGTTATTAAAACCGCACTTACGGCTTCTTTTACTGCTGCCAAGTATATAATGAGCTCTTCTTTTTCTTTCGGTGCGATGAGCATAGGGAGCTTTGCTATAAGCTGCTTCATTTCTTTGAATGCAAATTCGGCTTCCTCAGTCCAGTGAAAGTCGCTTTTCTTTGTGCATTTTTTCAAAGTTTTGAAGAATGGTAGTGATTTCTCAGCTGACTTGGCCAAAAACCTGTTCAAGCTTGCCAGTTTTCCATTCAGCTTTTGCACGTCCTTCAAGCATTTTGGAGACGGAAGACTTAGGATAGCATCTGCCTTGTCCGGACATACTTTTATTCCCTTGGTATTGACTTTGTATCCCAGAAACACTCCTTCTTCTACCCCGAAGGTACACTTTTTGGGATTCAACTTCATGTTGATTTCCCTAAGTGTTTTGAATGTTTCCTCAATGTCTCTAATGATCTCGTCTTATGTACAACTTTTAATCACTAAATCGTCCACATATACCTCGAGATTCCTGCCTATGTGCTTATGGAAAGCTTTGTCCACCAGACGCTGGTATGTCGCTCCAGCATTCCTTAGGCCGAAAGGCATCTTAGAGTAGCAAAATATTTCTTGACTTGTGATGAATGCGGTCTTCTCTTCATCTTCTTTTGCCATTTTTATCTGGTGGTAACCTTTGTATGCGTCTAGAAAGTATTTAAAGGGAAATCCGCAGAGGGATTCTACCTTCCAATCTATTTTCGGTAGCGGATAACCGTCCTTAGGGCATGCTTTATTCAGGTCTTTAAAGTCTACGCACATCCTCCAGCTACCATCGTGCTTTTTTACCATGACTGGGTTGGATAGCCAGCTGTGGTAGTGGACTTCTTTCATCAACGATTTTTTCAACTTCTTCTTGTATTGCCTAGTTTCTATCCGCTGCTTGACTTCTCTTTTTTTAGTCTGACCGGAGGACATCCTTCCCGCACATTTAACCGATGTTCCACTATATGCCTTAAGACGCCAGTCATGTCCGCATGCCTCTAGGCGAACACATCTAAGTTATGTTGGAGTAAGTCGCATAGCTTGTTTCGGCCTTCTTCCGTAAGAGTAGACCCAATCATTATTGTTTGATCTGGGTGCTCTAGGTTTATTGTTATTTTGATTCTTTCTTCTATAACTTGTTTGACGGTTGAAGGCTGTCCCCTTCTGACCCTGAGACTGTTGCACATTCAATTGGGATGATCTTACTACTTTTTAATGTGAGTATTCCTCATGCTACAGGGAATTTTAACATTCCGTGAGCTGTTGACGGAACTACTTGTATTTTCCTAACCCTGGGTCTTCTAATAATTCCGTTGTATAGAGATGACGATCTTACTATCACAAAATTCATACACGCTGAGGTTGAATGTTCTTCATCTCCAATCTTCACCAGCAGTGATATTTGTCTCAACGGCCATACGATTTTGACACTGAACCCTATTAGGGGACGGTGTCCGGGATCATTTGATATTTATTTCTGGACGGAGTCTGTTAAAGCAGTGTTCATACAATATTTTTGAGGCTGACCCACCATCTACATACATGCGGTGTATGAAGTGATCCCCAATTTCTGCCTCGATAATCATTGGTCCCTCAGTTCCTTCCTCTTCTCCCAGAGGGGGGGAGGAGATCTTTTGATTAGGGGAGAAACTTTGAGTGATTCTTTGTCTAGCCACCCTCTGCTAAGGCTGTATCATCAAGATTGCCAAGGCCTTATCCTTGTTGGATGCTTCCCCTTTCTAGTTTGCTTTTGGCTGATCCCTCCCACTGTTTTGCTTCAGCTATTTGATAACCTGTAATAGCTTTCCTGCTTTGAGTAGCTCTTTAATTTGTCTTTTTAAGTGCATGCATTCATCAGTGTTATTTCCTACCTCCCCATGAAACTCACAGAATTTTCTATTGTTTCTTTTTTCAACCGGGGTTGTCATTGGGGGTGGATTTTTGAATTTTCCTTTGTCTAAAGCTAAAATTTCTCTCGGGGATTTCGTGAGAAGGGTAAATACTTCTTTTTCCCTTCCTACTGTATTCCGCACGGCGGACGTGGGTGCGGTAGGAGAGGGACCCGAATGCGTGCTCATGGTGAGTATTTTTTAAGGAACGTAGTTGTATACGGTCCCACAGATGGCGCCAACTTGTTAGTACAAAAAAAGTGACAGAGTGTGAGATGAATTAGGAATGCTTATTGGATTGGGCCAATAAGTTGTTGATGGACTGGATCTTGTACTAAATCAAGTGATAAGATGATTTCCTGCAGAGATGAAAGTAAACCGTTAGCCTTACTGTGGGGACGGACCCCACGATTAAGCTCCGGCGTGAGAGTAAGAAATCATGTTGTCAGAGAATGTCAGAGTACATGTGTGTAAATGTGGGTCAGGAAATCGTACATTTTGGAATGTCAGAGACCCCCTTTTATAGGTGAGTCAAATACTAGGTTTTCCTAATATTTTGCTTATTTAGTGGCCATAGTAGGACCCTTGTCGGGCAAGGATTCGCTCGTAATCGTGGTTGCGGACACAGATTGCTTTTCGCACGTGTGTTGCGGAAGTGCATTATCTGCGTGCGTCTTGAAACATCCGGGCCGCAGCCAGCTTATCTCTGGGCTTAGTAGCAGCTCGTATGTTTTGTCGTGTTGGGCCTGGGCCCAAATGTGTATAGTACGAATTAAGCCCGATAAGCCTGTTATTCGTACTATACGTCATCAATAAGGTTGAGTTTGGATACGTGTTCACAATGCATCATTCAAGAATCAAGATAATCAAGGGTGACGAGGGATCAAACATTTGTAATCAATTCACTTACAAAAGTTATATAATAGTGTTTGACGTTGGAGTTTATTATAGTTTGTATATAGAGTATAATGCCAATTCGATTACCTTATGTATTGTCATACGTCCAACAAAATAAGTTTAGCCAAACATTTGGTTATATTTATTGTTGTTATATAAAGCTTATAAGCCTAATAAATAAGCTTAAACAGACACAATTGTAGTTAACATTATTACTTTACTTTATATGCACGTGTTGAACACGGGTTATGAGCTAGTTCTGTCTAAAGAAGTATTCATTCCTCGTTTAAAAAAGTATTACATTTAAATTTTCAGATGTTTACCCACGTAATTTTAAACAAGTGGCAGACTTATTACTCGTTTTAACTATGATACAAGCAGCAATCATAAGGAAGGTCACGAATATAATTAACTACTTAGCAACACACCTAACATAACAAACTTATAAATGAGCCGATCTAACGCAAACACATGTATACCCAAATTATAACATTTGAATGCATAATAATACAATGTTTTTTAAAAATGCTTTAAGTAAAATATGAAATCTATGATTTTTGAAAGGAGAATATGAAATTACCATAAATCAATTAATAATCAAAATAGGTTCAAAAGACTAAAACAAACACGAAAGTGTTTAGCCCAAAATCCCTGAAAACATAAAAGAAAGTGATAAAACGGATAACAAAGCAAATTAATAATCAAAAGGTTATGCAAACCGAAAGTTAAGAATGTTTGTGATGTTTGGAACAATCTCTTCTTCTTGCTCTCTTCTCGTCAAAAGTAATAGCATCACAGCCCCCAAAGAGGCTGCCCTTAACCTCGAACCAAAACCAACCCTCTGACTCTGGTCCTCCTCGTGCTCCTCCTCAAACGTGGGGATAATGGGGAATGAATCCTCAATATTATATAGGGATGTATATATATTGCAAAAACTCCCTCTCGTTCCTTTTCTTCAGCCGACCCACACACAATTGTGTGCCTTCATTCCTTTTGTTTTATCCAAAGCCCACCAACATTATAAAACTCACAGCCCAATAACACCTATAACTAATTGAGATATGGGCTTGCAAGAGATCCAATTGTGTGTCCATGTTTCCAGCCTAGTATATTTTCAACTAGGATTTGAGCATAAAAACCGAAAAAATCGTAAACCAAAACAGAACCGAACCAAAAACCATCGAACCGAACTAATAACCGAACTGAATTTGCCAAAACCGAACTGAACCGAACTACAAACTTGGTTTTCGGGTTGATATGGGTTTGACAATCTGAACCGAAAACCTAATTTACATAAATATATATATATATTTTTATATATTTATATATATAAAAAATCATTAAAATTTTATCATAATATAAAAAAACACTTTTTATGCTTGAAATAATTTTTTTTGCTAAATATATATGTAATTATTTAAAAAAAGAATAAATTGTGTAATTCGGGTCAACCCGAAAACCGAACCGAATTCAAATTCGGTTTTCAGGTTGACCGAATTTTTTTTACCCGAACAACTCGATAACCGAACCGATCAACAACCGTATTTCCAACAAATAAAGTCACCATTTAACTTTAGATTTTCTGTATTTTATTATATAAACTAGATATCTACCTGTTTGATTGGTGGTTTTCTTAATACCTGAGTCAATATACACTAATTATAATAGAATGCACAAACTTTGTGATGGATAATATTTTACTTGAAACGATCTAAATGATTTTAGATGAAATAACAATAACTTCTAGATATGTTAGTGTAACAAATTAAACCCGTTAGACTCAACAAATTGAAAAATGAGACAAGTAGACCCATCATTTGTTAAAAGTTTTGTTTAGACTAACGTCACAATACAAGTTATCACAAGAGAATAACGTGATATTTCAATTACGGATTTAAAAATTCATATATAATAGCCCGTTATGGCTCCGCTAAGGCTTCGCAAAAGCGCGAGGTGTGACCTTCAAGCTACGCAATAAACCAAGGCGTAAGCTTAAGGCGTGACATGAGATGAGAAGTGAAAAAATGTGATAAAGCGGCTTAAGACAAGATGCGTGAAGACTTTTTTAAATTCAATTTAAAAATCGTTTTTTTATAGAAATGAAAAAATTACACACTTTCTTGACATTATTTCTTATGTATGACACTTTTTGTAAACTCAATATATTTGAAATATGATATAAATATATAAATTTATATATATTTTCATATTTTGTGCCGGTTTAAGTCACGCTTTAAAAAACGCCATGACTCGTCATGGCTCCTATGACACGAGGCTTGGCTATGCCGCCACGCTAAGCCTCACACTATTTATAACCTTGATTTATATCGAATAAGAATTGTTTTGCAAGGACAATAGATTGACATATCCCGTATCACACTTTCTTACATTCTTGATATGGGCAAATGACACAAAAAGACACTAAACTTAGTGTCTATTTCCAATTAAGATACTATACTTTTTTTCTTGCACATAAAGGCGGCCAACTTTTTTTTCTAGCCAATTTAGGTTTTTTTCACTTCTCGTTAACCCACTAACCCCCATTTCGTTAAATTCTCAAAATTTATGTCAATTAAAAATGAAGGACCCAAATTGTGAGGGGGATGAGTATTTCTCTAATTTCACATGCACAATAAAAAAAGGCGCTAGCTTTTATTTTGTTGCCACTTCGGTTTTCCAGTGACCTATTTTAGTGATGTGAAGACATGAACCCGAATCTAGAGCCAACTACTATGACTGTTGGTGATCAGCACACACAAAAGCATGTGCAGTTTTTTTGTGGAGTAAATTGCATAAATCATCCCTAAAGTTTGGTCAAATTGCATGTTTCATCCTAAATGTTACGAAAGTGCAAGGATCGTCTCTGTGGGAAACCTTTGGTGCAAGTATCGTCCTCGCAGGGACGATACTTGCACCAAAAGTTTCTCAAAAAGTTTTCCCACAAAGACGATACGTGTGGCATAAATTTTGCAATTTGGCCAAACTTTAAGGACGATTTATGCAATTTACTCTATATTATATGTTTGTGGCAAATAATGCGGTTCGACACGTATTGAATTGTGGTTTGAGAGGATCTACATGAATTGTTTATTGTTTAGCCACTTTTTTACTGGTTTTGGTATTGTTTTGATCAATGTTA
>BQNB010155679.1:0-15364 GCA_026074375.1 Tanacetum coccineum
ATAAGTTTAGGGTTTGGCAATTTCAGCCCCTAAACTTATATTTCTTTGACTTTGGCCCCGGGGTTGACTTGGGTTGACTTTGACTTTGACCAGTTGACTTTTCTGTTGACTTTTTGACTTGATTAACTTTCCGACTTTGATTTAGCTTTGTCTTTCACAGTCTTTTCCATTCCGAGTCCAGTTTTGTCGTTTTGGCTTTGTTTTTCGTCCTTTTCTTGGTTATCCGTTCCTGCACAATACAATTAGCAAAACAAGCATATATTTGGCATTTTAAGTCCGTTTTTGGTTATTTTAGCTTGTTTTTAAAGGTAAAAGGTATGTGTAATTAAGCACATACCATAAGTCATTTCTCCTTATTGTATTAAATTGTACCTTTATCTATAATCATGAATTATAGTTTGTGTGTAAAATTTGTGTATTAAAATATTAGTAACAAATAGTGGTTTTATATTCAGGGGAAACCTACATCAACTATAAGTCAAAGTGTTAGTCTCTTCGACATGTCTGCCGCTAGAGAGAAATTTGCCTAGTCTCCTAGGAGGTTGTCTATTCTCAGCAAGCCACCCGTCAGCCTTGCTCTAAATCAGTCGGCTACATTACGCCGATATTAGAGGCTAGAGTAAATAGGGTTGGGATTGTTAAGGCCTAAACTGACATAGCAGACTAATAATTGGTTTTTGACACATGAATAATCACATAATGAAACATGAAATGTTCTATTTAACAAATACTCTCACACTGTCGATATATAGGACGTTGGGATCATCAATTTTGAAATTAAACTGAGTTTCTTTTAGCTTAAAAAGTCCAATGCAAGTCTTTTTTTTTAAGATGGATAAACTAATAAAGTGAATAGTTTAGGCTTTGTAGCATTAACAGTCCCTAAAAAACTTTATTCCATTACCTGATAAATGACTCCATGCTCTGGCATGAGCTCGGTCGCAGCAGCCACAAATTCTTTGCCATATTTCCCGTAAAAATCCATCTGAACCTAATATAGCTCAGGAAGGTCCACCCATGTTGGTGTAGAAGAACAAAGACTCGAAATCGTGTAGGTCTTAAGCCTTTATACCCCTGATCCATTCAAATAGATTCAAGAAATTACCGATAGTAGTCAATAGAATTAAAGGTGTAGTACCTGATGTGGGATGACGGTGTCTGTGTGATTGTGGGTGTAAGGTCTAATCAAAAGATGATGATATTTTACCTCATAATATTGTGCAGACATACCGAGCCTCCCAATATTGTGGATACATGCTTACTATCTTTTTCTTTTATACTTATAAGCAACGGCTTTTTTAGTGTACATATCAAATCGATAAACCTTAAGTGCACAAAAATAAGCTTAGACAGATGCCCCTAAGAAGTTTTATGTTGTTGCTAAAGGAAATATTGTATGTCATGATTTATAAGTTCGGACCAAAATAAATTTATTAGATATGGACTGAAAACAAAGAGATGTTTGTTCCATCTAAATTTAATAGGTCAAACTTTCCATTCTTTTTGTAATTTTGTTACAAAATTTTCCATGGTTTTTTTCTCTTTGTCACAGGTGCTCACAAATTTAAGTGGCCCTCCATGATTAATTCAAAGAAGATTAAGGCCCACTCTTGGTAATGACAGACCGGTATAATCAACTAATTCTACTTACTTAAATATGAGCTAGCTGATAGGGCCTTCTAAGTAGAATTCACTTAGATAAAATTAATTACCAGTTGGGGTTATTTAGGGAGATTTGCAAAATAAAATAATCTAACACATAATTTTAAACAGAAAGGTAAAGCATACCTTCCGTTGTAAGTGTATCGTTTATGGCGTATCATTCGCTATGTGAGCTTCGGAAGATCCTGCACAGGGCACCACTACCACCGCAGCTTGATCCAACACCGTCTGTTACATTAATTCATCAAACATTTTAAGAAAATTAAAAAAACCCACATGAAATCACAGTTTGAAATCATAAACTTTCCCCTAAAATCAAAAGAGAAATCGAAATTATAAAAGAAAAAATACCTACCTGAAAAGTTTTTTGATCTTCATTTATGGTAGGAGGTGAGGAGCTGAAGAAGAAGCGGTAGAAGAAGCTTCTGGTGTGTTAAAATGAGGCGGTGAGTATTATCAAAGGCAAAAAGAGGGGCCTGGATCATGGACTGGAATGAACGATGAAAGAAAGAGCCAAACAAATGGGCCTGAAGAAGCCCACGAAAAAAAAGGGCAGCCCAATGTCCCACCGACCATTTGAGAATTGATATATAGAGTAATGATCAGGCTTATGTGGAAGAAAGTGTCAACGTGGTGATGACGTGACCCTTAACCGGTCATATGGTTATTATTGAAATATGCCAACAAGTTTCATGGTTAAATACGCCAATAAAAGAGTAAAAGATTCAATCCGGAACAAAAACGTAAATACGTTGGTAATCTATAGCTTTTACCCTTGTTTAAATGCAATTCTTTCAAAGCAGTTTAACCATGTTTTTCTGTTTTTGTTTTTATCACGTACAATTGTTTTTGTTTTTATCACGTACAATTGAATTCATCTTTGGGAGATGTCTGTCTATACCTATATATACGTTTTACTTTGTTTTAAGCTTTAGTTTCCTAATTTACTTATCAAAAGAATGTCGCACCTGCCTGCAAGCTAAACGTTTCGCTATCAAGTATAGATGTGGACACATAACCGGTCAATGCAACTCACGTGAATAAATTCATGACGTAAATATAATGACAAGTATTCATACCGGCACGGGCGGAGCCAGGATTTCAAGTTAATTTTTTTTGAATGATAACCATATAAATCGAACCAATATAT
Source organism: Tanacetum coccineum (assembly GCA_026074375.1). NCBI lineage: Eukaryota > Viridiplantae > Streptophyta > Magnoliopsida > Asterales > Asteraceae > Tanacetum > Tanacetum coccineum. Next base: position 2,813 of record BQNB010155679.1, read on the forward strand.
GGAAAATCTAAAAAAACAAACGAAGTGCCAAATGCCTAATAAATTAAGGAAACACGTGTTTTACGCTAATACAAAACCTTAATCAATAATGGCGGTTAACGACTTAGCGGTTAGCATTTGGCCTAAATCTTGTCTCATGAACTAACCTGGAAATAACAAAAAATATTCTTATACTAAAGCACAAACTTCATGTTAATAATAAATAAGAAATTAAAGAAAAAACAAGTAACAGTACCTTGCGTTTTTTCATTTGAACAAGTCTTTGTGTTTTGGAGTAAAAATCATCAATTACGTTATTTGTACAAAGGGTACGAACAATCTCTTTCAACACTAAAAATCATGCTACTTTTAAGAAAGCCATCACTCATTGTACTACGAAGTCTTGTTTTCACAAGTTCCATTTTTGAAAAGGCTCTTTCAGTTTTGGCTAAGAGTTAATATAAGACGAATCAATCTGTCAATAAGAGGATAAGTTTCTGACTTCTCAGTTTCTTACAATCATTTACACAACTGTGACAATGAAGTAACATTCTTCAATTTTGGATCATTATCCAACTCATAATGTTGCAACTCAAGCTTTAACTCAATTTTATCTTGATCGGTGAAATCTAAAGGATAATACTTCGCGCACCAATTTACATATGTCATCACTATTGAAAGATTTTCTTGGATCCAACGTTGCACTAAGACGAAGAAGCTGTGAAACCGACTCACTAAATCTATTGTTTAGCTCTTGCAACTGACTATCGATAGCAACAATAAAGACATCAACCCGATAATGATGCTCGACTGTCACATTATCTTTCTTGTGACGTGACTGAATTAAATCTCTGTAAGTTAGATTCATATCGGGGAACAGGAATGTTATATTTCTCACAACATCTTCTATTCATTTGTAAAAAGAATCAATTGTCCTTTTTTTGCTCATTGATTAACCTGGAAATGTGGAATTATAAAGGTTTTACATAACTACATTAGAATTCTGAAGTGAACATTAAGTTTACATGTCAATATCTATAACTATGAAAACACAAAAAGTTTGCTGACTTTGCTCTGTTTTATTTATATGTTGTTGGACCTGAATCACCTGATGTTAGCTATTCTTATTCTATCTATATATCTCTTTAACCCCTTGGAGAAAAAACATTACTCAAGCCAATTTAATCCAAGTAGAATGAAACTGCTACCTTTCATTATTTGGTCATATTCTTAGCTGTTATGACTTATGAGTTAATATGATCATTAATGATTCAAGAAGGAAATAAGCAATTTAGTATATAATGGTCGAAGCAATTAATACCTTTAATAGTTATCAAGTCAATTAAGTGATTAATGATCATAAATCTCAAACAAAAACTATCGATGACAATATGAAATTACAATTGAGCAATGAGTCGAGTTATTTTACATACTACTTTTCCCTCACATACTGAGGGACAATCCTCAGTCATTGATTACATCTGACCAGATCAAAGGATAAAAAACACGGAGGGGCCATTCTTGCACAAATTTGAAACATAAAAGAGGGACTAAAAATGTAAATATTCAATAATTCCCAACTACTCCCATTTCCCGTTACAAAAAACACACACACATCAGACACACACACTCTCTCCACATCAAAACCCTAACCAAAAAACCCAAAATTCAACGCAAATTAATCGTGCAAATCACCAACTAAACACAAAAATGAAACAAGGAACTAATAGATCAACCGATCTTGAAAAAAAATCGGTTCAAAACGTACCGATTCATAAACCCGATGATAATACGCTTATACGGATCCTTAGTTTGTTGTTATGTAAGTATTTTTTTGTGATATTCTTGAATTTTCTTTATGTTTTTATGATATTTGTGAATATTATTTTGATTTTATTCATTCTAGTTGCTTATTGATATATTGTTGTCATAATACTCTAACTTTTTGTGTTATAAAGTTATTATTAGTGTGTTTATTGAGTAATTTGTGATGTTGTGATAATGTGATTGTGAATGTTAGATTTTCGAAAAATTATGGTAGGTTTATGTGTTTAATTGATAGATTCTGTATGTTTAGATAGTCTTGATTGGCAATATATCTCTAAGTGATATAGAACATTTATTGAAAGGCGGCACAACAGATTTGTGTGTTTAATGGATAGATTGTTTAAGTTTATATAGGTTTAGCGGAAATATTATGATATAGCAGTTTCCGTGATTGTTGACTAGTAGTATATCAACTGAGATAAAGAGGTTAGTTAGTTTTGCATAACTATAATTTTTAATTTTGCAAATCACAACTAAAACTGATAAGCCGAATAATATTGATTGTTGTTACATTATGTAAATTATCACAAGAAAATCAGCACATACTATTTATTTCAAAAAACGCATACATATGATGGCAAAGAGTTGTTCTATGTTACCGGTTTTAGCATAACCGTTTATGGTAATTTTGTGCAGTTTCTTCTGCATGCTGGCTGTCATCATAGTGGATAATTACTTATTTGTATTTAACTAAAAGAAAAGTCAAGGAAACAAGCCCTTTCGGAACTTCAAAAGATTAAAACTTTGGATATCAAGACAGTTGGTTTAAATTACAATCAAAATGATCAAACCCAGAATCTATACAATATATGTAGCTTTTATAATTTTAAACTCTTTATTAATTATTATGACTTTCCATGTTTAAACCACGAACAAGTTTTAAAATATTTTTAACGTTAAATAGGTTTTATAAACCGCGTTAAATTTGTTTATAGATTAATTTCGTTATCATTACTCCGTACTTATCGAAAGTTATTGATTTATAGTTTTCTAGTTCCATAAATAATCTCGGTTTCGATAACGAGTTTTCTCATCTCGTTTGAGTCTTGACACGGGACGACCCCAAGGAATCAAATAAATAAGTACGTCCGAAAGCCTTTCATGTCAAGGAAGATTTTATGCAAGCTTTTATTTTATAAAAGTGATACATGCATTAATGTTACCCATCCCATGTGGCCTACTCTTTCTTCCCTTTCCCCCTTTTCTGTTTTATGTCGTCCGACTGTGGGTTATACCCACTTGTCTTGTGTTTGCAACCTCTCTTATGAATATATATATATAATATATAATATATGATATAAATATAATATAATATATCGATCTATATATATATATGTATGTGTGTGTGTGTGTCACATGTTCACTTCTTTTTCTTTTCTTCTTTGGCTGCTAAATGACGCAACAACAGTGAGTATTACACTCATTGTATTTGGCCTTTTATCTATTGTTACCCAGCCGTCGAAACAACATGCATGCATTTGTTATATAATAATTTTGTATAAACAGATCATGGCTGCGATGTTTAACCACTGGGTGGTTAAGTTCCGAGGCGCCAAGCGACCTCTTGATTCATACCGAAACGCAGCTGTGAATAGCAAGTGGTTGACTTGCCATGGTTCGCTTGCTAGCATGCAAGATAACGGGGTTATTTGGGCCGAATAGACACGCACAGGCGGTGCTCTCTATATTGCAACGTATATGACATTCACACGAGCGATCAAAGACGCGTTCTGTGGTACGCACCCACAGCGAGCAAACTCGGCTGTGGTTTGGCTTGGGTTTCGTGGACATGTCTATGTTGTTCATCGAGGGTTTCGTGTGAGGGTTTCCTCATATTTCATGCGAAAACCCTAGGGTTTGTCAACCCTTAACGAGCCAAACATGAGGTCGTGGTATGTTTAACGTTTTATATACGAACTCCCACATCGTTACTGTTCAAATATGCGTGACGTGATTTCGCAAACTATGTTTTTAGTTGTTTATTTTATGTTGTGTGTGTCTCGGTTTTTTTTTGCATTTGCTTGTGGTAAGCAACAAAACATTGCTGTGCAATATATGTCAGACATAATCCTATACAAGGCCGAGGCCTATGGCCGCTTGCCAATGGTTGTGTTGCTTTGGTCTTGGTCGCAATATGGGTTAAACGTCATGGATAACTAGAAAAAGACTCACCGAGGTCCAAGCTCGATGGATGATGAGAAAAGATGGTGGTGATGAGAGAAACTCGAACCTCCCTTGCTTCAACCCTTTAAAACCCGACGCTTCCTAGCCTTTGAGTCCAACGAAATTGAGAACCTAACTCTCAGACCGGAATTTAGTGTAAATCTTTTTGTTTTCAATTGTAGATTGAGATAAGTATATTGTTCGTGAGGCCATGTGCCTCATTTATACACAAGTTCGTTTTGATAGTGCTGGGGGGGATACTGGTGAAAATGTTTACGATTTAAAGGTATCCTGGAATACACATAGGGTTTGGGGCATCAGTTTGTGCATAGGATGTGCTGGAATACTGGTTTAGTGGCGAGATGCAGGTGGGGGGGATAGATGCCGGGGGGGGGTCTTTCTCGGGGTAATAGCTATTGTTATTTTTGTTAATCAGTATACGTACAACGATATGGGGTATCTTTTTATTTCAGAATTGTGTTATCTAAGTTTTGGTTCATACTGTTAATTCGCCAGTGGATGAACAATTGTTCACAAACAATATCAAGCTCTACAGATCTCAATTAGTACTGAGAGTTGTGTAATGATTTAGATAGATCATGTATGAATTCAATCTCATCAAAATCCTTCTCACATACACATACATGAGAACACATATATCACTGTCTCACAGTTCATATGTGCTCATAGTCTTGACTCACAGAGAGCGAGAGAGTTGGACCTTCACTCTCGTGCATACATCTATCGCTACATGTTAGTTTTATTTATGTTGAACTTTATCATAGTTGTCATAGTTATTAATTTGAATGTAGGTAGTTTTATAAAGTGCTACAAGTAATTTGGCCTCGTTTCACAAAGTGAACTAAACATGGTTCTTATCGCTACTCGTTCTAAAATATTCTTTTAGGCACCGGGTAATAATGTGAAATTCGCGTGCGAATTAAACTTTCTATGACAAAAATAATGCATTGACGATCATAAGATGACTTCTCGTTGAAAATTATCGGTAAACTTGCAAACTTGCAGTACATGACTTTTATTTAACGAAACGAGAATAAAATTTTATTACGGGATGTTACAGCAATTAATACCTTTAATAGTTATCAAGTCAATTAAGTAATTAATGATCATAAATCTCAAACAAAAACTATCGATGACAATATGAAATTACAATTGAGCAATACAAAGAACTAAAGACAAAGAGATTCAAAGAAGTGAATAACTAATTGCAATCATTAATGAAAAACAAATACATAAAATCATTACCTTATGAGTCATGAGAATTGAGATCAGTTTTTTTGATAGGTTTATTTCGTGTCTTCTTCTTGACTCTTGACTCTTCAGTTCCACAAATGTAATTCTTTTTTATCCAAACAAAAGTATATTGGGCTTTTATCCAAACAAATACTGGTGAGGGCTTGGGCTTTTATCCAAACATAATATTGGCAATTATAATTTTTAAAATATTGGGCTTTTGGACTATATTGTAGTGAGGTTATTGGGCTAGTTGGGGGAGGCTTATCACCCACTAGTCTCCCTATCTCCTCCGCCCTTGCATACAGGGACGGAGCTAGAACCAAATATGACCGAATGCATAATTTTTTTAACCGTAATATGATAGAGCTAAAAAGTGAATTAAAACGAAGATTTCGTTAAAACGATAAGACTAGAAACACATTTTGATGGACTAAGTGCATTTATGAAACATTTGGGAAAAATCGTTGTTTTTCTCAAAAATTAACATTACATCAAAAGAATCCATATGTCCCGGGCATCCGCGGGACACCCCTGGCTCCGTCCATGTATTCATATATTCGTCGATGATCATAAGTGCGCTTAACTTTGCTAACAACTCTAAAAGACAAGTTTTAACGAGTTAATACTTGCTCAACATGAAGTTGTAAATAAGATTTGAGGCACTTGAAATGAAACAAAAGGTTGAAAATTGGAATGAGGTTTGGTTTTATCCCAATTCCCACATAATAAAAGAGTAAATAAACATTAGATCGAGTAGTTTATAATTAAGATCGTGCAGATAACAAACATGTATCACATCGAATTCCACAGGCGTATCATGAATTACTAATCACGTTAAGACCTTATGATCAAGAATCGGTCATCAACGTAGTTTATAAAATATGGAGTAAATTGCAAAAATGGTCCGTCCTTGTGGTTGGCCAAATTGAGATTTGGTCCGTCGAATTTAAATATTGCAAAAAAAATCCGTCTGTATTTTGAAGCTCTTGGTTTCATGTTTGGTCATTGGTCGAATAAAATGACTTAAAATACACTCTATGTTCTTTTACAAATAACCGTCTGTTTTTAGAGGGGTATTTTTGTCATTTAGTTGACCAATGACCAAAAGTGAATCTCAAACATTCCAAAATACTGGATTATTTTTGCAATTTCAAAATTCGTCGGATCAAATTTGAGTTTGGCCAAACAACAAGGGACAATTTTTGCAATTCTCTCTAAAATATGACTATCAACGTAGTTTATAAAATATGACTAGTCTTTCAACTATTTTGCTGGCTTCCTAAAGTTTCTCATTACTTTTTTGAGCCAAAACTAATTATGTGGTGATATACTATCAGTCAATTAATGTAACTGATCACATGTGCGAATTTCATGACGTAAATGACAATTGACAAGTATGCATATGTTTATACATGATTATATTAACACGAAGCTAATGCAAATGAGAATTGAGGTGCGTGAAACAAAAGCTAGCTTGAAGATAGAAATATGTTAGGTTTGTGTCATTAGAGCCTTTTTTAATGTAAAAAGCTATGTGTATGTTTGCTTATGACTAATTATAAGCCTTTCTCAAGGCAAGTTTGTCACGTACAATTTGACCTAATACTAACTTAGGAATATTCAGGATTGCGGTTTTTAAAATGTAAAAAGACACAACGGTACCTCTTTTGTTTTCCATCCTTCACAAATATAAGCTTGTAACCACCATCTCATATATGTAGAATTGGTAAAAATCACTTGAGATGTATTAAGTTATATTGATATTGAATTTTTAGTCGCTACCTTATAACATATTAGAAACCCTAATGGACCCAACCCACATTCGGGCTTGGGCCGTTATATCCAAACATTAATGCTAATAAACCCCCCCCCTCCCCCCTCCGCCGCAGTTGAAACGGGAGGTCTTTGAACGTTCAAACTGGAGCGAAACTCAAGAAACAATGCAGCAGGTAGACCCTTAGTAAATATATCAAACGTGAAGGCACATGAAGAACACAAACCTCTCCTTTAGCAACAAAGTCACGAACAAAATGTATATCTATCTCAATGTGTTTAGTACATTGATGTTGAACCGGATTCGCTGACATATACACTGCACTCACATTATCACAATAAACAAGAGTAGCTATATATAATGGAGTGTGCAACTCACACAACAAATTACGAATTCATACAGTCTTAGTAACGCCACGATATTCAACTTCGGCACTTGAACGAGACAAGGTAACTTGACGCTTTGCAGACCATGATAAAAGATTATCACCAAGAAACAAACAATACCGGATGGGAACCGACGGGTATTGGGCAACCGATACTCTAATCAGCATCTAGTATATGCAGTAAGCTGTAGTGGTAGACGAGACATGTAGCTGGAGGAACCATAGTCTAGGTAACCACGAACATATCGCAGAATGCGCTTTTTTAAAGAGCCAGTTAAGTGCGGATCCACGAGGTCATGCTTATAAATGACTACATGCTGAACAGCATAGATAAATCCTGTCCTTGTAAAAGTAATGTTTCTAAAGCGCACCAGCAAGGCTGCGATATAAAGTCAGGGTCTCTGACAGGGTCACCATAGGAACAAGCTTAGATTCAGTATCAACAAGGGTCTTACACGGGTTACAATTCTGCATATGAGCTCGCTCAAGAATTTCTTCTGCAAATTTTGACTGAGACAAAAACATGCCTGACGTCGATCGCTAAGCAGAAATACTAAGGAAATAATTAAGAGAGCAAGGATCTGTCATAGCAAACTCATTAATAATACGTTGTAGAAGAGCTGTAGAAGAAGCTGTGAGAATAAAGTCATCCACATATAACAATAGATACACAATATCTAAACCACGATGGAAAATAAATAGTGATGTATCGGTTTTGCTGTGCTGAAAACCAATTCGTGTAACAAAGCTAGCAAATCGCTGAAACCATGCACGATGGGCTTGTTTAAGCCCATATAATGATCGCTTCAAATGACAAACATAATCATGGTGATGAGGATCAACAAACCCAGGCGGCTGATGCATGTATACTGTCTCAGATAACTGACCATGAAGAAAGGCATTCTTCACGTCAAGCTGATGAATAGGCCAGTCACGAGAAATAGCAAGACTCAAAACAGTACGAATAGTAGCCGGTTTAACCACTGGACTAAATGTCTCATCACAATCAATACCCTGCTGTTGACTACGTCCGTTGGCAACAAGACGGGCCTTATACCTGCTTAATGAGCCATCTACATGAAACTTATGTTTGAAAAGCCACATAGAACGAACAACATTAACGTTAGCTGGACGGGGCACAAGAACCCACGTTCCATTAGTAATTAAAGCATTATATTTATCTAACATAGCTTTTTGCCAATTAGGGTTACGAAGGGCATGAATATAGGAGCGGGGAAGAGGTGAAGTAGTTGTGACATGACAATTCATACACTCAAGAGGTTTAAAAATACCGGCTTTAGTATAAGTGACCATTGAATGAGTAGACACGGGTTGCAGTTGAGTGGCTGGTGAAATTTGTGTATTTAGAAATTGAACGGGGTCAGTTTTAGGTAGTGGTGTGGCTTGGGTTGAATGGTGTTAAGAGGTAATTGGGCTTATAGCAATATTGGGTGATGAGGTAGCAGACGTGGGTGAGTGAGGCTGTGGGGAGTGTTGGGTTTGTTGAGGTAGTGAGTTATGAAAAGGAGTTGTGGGTAAGATGGTGGGCTCGTGAAGTAGGTTGTGTGAAGGCGGTATAATGGGCTGTGTGGGTGTTGGTGCAGCTGTGGGCTGGGAAGTAGCAATAGGCAAAAGAAAATCGTAAGTTGGTGGTGTAGATGGCCTCTCAGTCCCGAACGGAAAGACATCCTCGTCAAAACGAACATGCCGTGAGATAATGATTTTATTAGTAGACATGTCGAGACACCTATAACCACGGTGGTTTGCGGGGTAACCAAGGAATATGCAACGGTTTAAGCGGGGTTGAAGTTTATGTGTAACATCAACGTGAGGATAACACAAGCATCCAAAAACACGTAGATGATCATATGTGGGTGTTTGGTTATATAGTTTAGTAAAGGGAATTTCATTATTGATGGCAGTAGAAGGTAGAATATTCAAAAGGTGAGCGGCCATATTAAGAGCTTCCACCCAATACGAGGGAGGTATATGAGCTTGAAAAAGCAAGGTGCGGATGAGATTATTTATGGTACGTAACATACGTTCGGACTTGCCATTTTGTTGTGACGTGCGCGGGTAAAAAAACCAAAATTGTATGCCATTTTGGCGAAAAAGGTCATGAAAGTGGGTGTTGTCATATTCACCCCCATGGTCACATTGTAAAGCCTTAACATCAACATTGAATTGTTTATTGACATAAGCACGAAAAGCAACAAAATTATCAAACAAATCAGATTTTGTATGCAAAGGGTAGACCCATACAAAGTGCGAAAAATGATCTAAGAAAATAGCATAATATTTGATTCCACTTTCACTCGGAATTAGGGAAGTCCATATATCCGAGTGAATAATTTCAAACACAGACTTAACAGAAGACTCAGAACTATAAAACGGAAGCTTAACATGTTTACCTAATTGACACGCATGACACAGAGCGGGCAACTTTGATTTATTGCACGAAATTAAATTACTTGACTCTAAACGACGAAGCACGTCTTCCCCGGGATGACCGAGGCGTCTGTGCCATGTAGTGGAACTAAATGAAAGCAAAGCAAATGGAGTTTGAAACGGAGGTTGTTGAGTGACCGGGTAAAGGTCACACGTACTATCACAACGGAGAAGAAGCTTTTGGGTCTGGTAGTCCTTTACAGAAAAACCATAAGCATCAAATTCAACAGAAACATCATTATCACGGGTAAATTTACAGAAATAAATTAAATTCTTAATGATGTGAGGTGTGACAAGAATATGATTTAGATGAAGAGACTTATGAGATGTATGCAAGAAGCTATGTCCGGTATGAGTGACAGGAATAGAGTTACCATTACCAACAAATACAGATGGATAAATGCTCGAATTACTAAAGGATGTGAGTATACCTGTATTGTCCGCCAAGTGAGAAGATGCTCCGGTGTCTATGTTCCAAGAGGGATCTTGAGGAGTCATAGTCTGAAATGCTTGCGGAAGCATGGTTGCTTGAGTCTGAAACGCATTCGGCATGTATGCATAATTCCCGGGAACATAAAATAGACCCTCATGTTGGCTTGCTAATTGGGCATGTGGTCTATTAAGCTGGAACATGGGCTGTGAAAATGGGTTGTTAAGCTGTTGGGCTGTGAAGTGGGCCTGTTGTGGAGGGGCAGTAGAGGCCACATGCGCTTGTGGCTGAGCTATGGGCTAGAATGGCACGGCAAATAGATATTGGGCTGGAGATCCGAGCATGATTTAATGTTTTGATTCAAGCGATAAAGAAATAATTAATTACAAGTAAAAGCGGCGGCAACGGCAATCACAAACGCAATCATAAATTACATAGACAAGTCAACAATTGTTGGCTGCTAGGAAATAATAAAAAAACAATTGCAAATAGCAGAAACTATTATAGGTGTGATTGAAAAATTGCATGCATAGTTGAAGTTGATGCAACGCACTGTTTAAGATTTATTTTTGGTTGATAGGTTTTTGGTGGTGGGTGTGTATGGCTCTGATTACCATATAAGATAATGAAACTGCCTCAGAGATATGTTTTATTGATCACATATTTATAGAGTACATAGCATAATAAAACCCTAATGGGCCAACTTCACAATCGGGCTTGGGCCATATCTATCATCTAATAAGCATCGGCTAATAAAATCAACAAGATAATTATGAAAAAGTCGGTCTCATTGCTGACAGAATGTTGTCACATATGATTAGGCATATATTTAGGCATATCACTTAGACATAACAATCAACGCTCGCTAATTCTACCCCATAAGATATAAAAGTGAATCGTAAGATGCAAGTACCAATTTGTTAGAAGATGTGATATCAGTTCACATCATCTCTTTCATGTCTAAAGTAGGCTAAGGCCAGTGACGAAGCAAGGATCTTTTACTTGGGTGGGCCAAATAAAAAAAATTCGAGCAAATGAATACATTAATTGTGAAACCGTATTACTTATGAACAAGTATCAATATCCAAGACTACAATGACCTTAAGTTTTTATAAATCGTGCTTGTTATTGGATAGAATTTTTCAATCATAATGTTTAAATTTACCGTTAACACTATAATCTAAAGTAGGAAACGTTTTAAATCTTAATGACTTAATCAATCATAACATTGTCATTATGGATTGCATTTATTCTGTTCCAATTAAATATTCATGATCCTTGTTTTCCGTGAATAATTAACTGTTACTTTCAAGTTGTAGGCCAATAACAGTTTGCATTGGCATTCTTTAAATGTTTGGATGGGTCAAAAGCAGATAACTTAGAACAAACAGTCACAAATATAAGAATTACATGCATGACACTAGTAACTAAAATCTTTATTGGGTGGGCCTTGACCAACCCTAATCATAACATAGCTCCGTCCCCGGCTAAGGCTAGTTGAGGTTTTTGAGTAACTCTTTTGAGGAGGTGATGAGGTTCCTTCTCATGACCTACTCTTGTTAATCTAGTATAATGTCAATTTCCTTATCACACCATGGATGAAACTAGAGTTAAAGTTCATCGGGTATAGAGGACTAAATCAAACACAATTGATATAGCTTTGATTAAAATTTGAGTTCACTTTTCACCAATTACTATACTAACTAAACAGGACTATAGTCTTAAAGAAAAATTAAGTGTTTTTAAATATAACCCTTAAAATATAAATTAGCACTAGTCTCCCGAGAGGCATCCTTGTTCCTTCTGTACCTCACACAATATATATATCAATAATAAACTATAATTGTAATGTACGGCTTAAAAAAGATACATACAACACATCGTTGAATATATATATTGTTGGAATGTGGTAGTTGAATTAGCCGTGTATGACTAGGAGTGTGTGAGCCTATTGGGGGCACACACGATAAAACATATAGAGCGCGTTATGTTACTTCACGAAACGATTCTATGTAAACTTTTGGACATTGAACGATTAAGACAAGAACTTTGTGTGTCCTTATGTGCTAGCCGGCCAAGGGAAGGTTCTAGGAGTTGTCTTGGTTCAATGTATGTTGGAGATAAGGAGAAAGTTGTATGGGATAAGGTTTTGAAGTGGTGTGATAAGACTTAAACTCAATGTTATAGTCTTATCATGACTTAGGGTTGAGAGGCTATTTAAACTCCCTTCCCTAAGCTCATAGGAGTCGACATACAGATCATACACACTCACAAAACCTGCAAATCTTT
>BQNB010155681.1:0-5000 GCA_026074375.1 Tanacetum coccineum
ATCCATGTCATGAGTAAAATGTCAAAAATGGTTGATAAAATCATCCTTAGACTTGAGATGCAAGCAAGTTCTATATGTGTGGATATCTCTCTGTGATTATAGCCAAACACTGTCCTGAAACAAGGTAGTTATAAAAGCTATTTTTCGGAGTGTATGTGAAGCAACATCCACAACACTTGTAGTCAATAAATGATTTGTTCCTCCACTTGATATGTGCAGAAAGACACCATTGAGCCCTCTCCAGATTTAATCAGATAATTGTATGGCCGTACCCAAAGGGTAATGCAAGATGATTCTTGATTACATTTGGTATATCTGAATTATTTCTATAACGAGAAACATAATGTTAAACTATATGAAATGACTTAGGATCCATATCCGTGGTTTAACGGTATCTGTAACAAAGGGATTATTATAAAGCAAGAAATTTATAACCATTAAATAGCTGAGATGATTTTTAAAACACTTATCTCATAATATTCCTAATGAAAAAATAATTGTATGGGTTGCTAGACTTTTCCAATTATAGGTATAAGTGTTAAGTACTACTCCAACTCCCAAGTGGGAGCTGTTGGGTTATGGTAGTCGGATAGCACAATATACATTACGAATATGTGAGCCTATTGGGGGCACATACGTTAATACACGGAGAATATGTTTTATACTTCACAATACAAACCACAAGGACTAAAACCGAACAAAGACACAAATTTGTTATTACTTAAAAGCTGGAATCGAATTAGTATATTCCTAAGTGTTTCAGATTCGGTTTTAGATAACTAGGAAAAAGGAAAAATGAGTTTTAATAAGGAAAGGATTTGTTTCCCAAGTATATCCTAACTAGGGATTGAAGGGTATATATACCCCTCATCCTAGATAAAAAATATACGACACATAAACTCCTAAAAACCCTCATAACATATTCGGTTTTCCTGTTCCCTTTTTCTAGCCGATTACAACAACAAAAAAACCCTCACAAGTTTTCTTTGTTATTCGGTTTATATCTCACAACCTAAATCGATTAAACCTTTAAGGTTTAATTGATCTTACTTGATTCTTCCTAGCTCGACGTCGCAAGTAATAAACACAAGGTGTTCGTGGTGTTCCTAGTTCGAAGGAAAAAACCCTAAAAGTGTTTCGGATTTGCTCTAATTCGGTCCAAGCTGTTTTCGGTTGTATTAGGGTTTTAACCCTAATTCGGTGGTTTGGTTTTCGGTTACAAGATCAAGAGTTGTTTGGTAATCGGTTTATAATACAAGGTATTTGGTTTGTGAAGTTAAGTCTAGACAACTTAACATATTCGGTTGACGTGACTGTGTGAGCAACCGTAGAGGTGGTAATTTAACCACTATGTTTTCAAGATCAAGATCAGGCGTAAGTTTATTGATTTTTATCATTAAACAAAAGGTTAGTAAATTACTTGTTTACTTTATTAAGTGTTAATCTATGTGCCTTAACTAGATCCAATCCGCTGCGTACTCGTAGCTAAACTGGTTACCTAGAATGTTAAATCCCAACAGTTACCACATGCGAGAGGTCTCAGGTTCGAGTCTCTCCGTGAGGGTTTTCCTTCAAGGTGGGAATCTGTGGGGTTCTGCCCTATAGATGCGTCGATTCGAGACTGGCAGGGACTACCTTCTGAGTATGTACTATGGAATCGAATCACTAATTATTATTCGAGGCTGGCATGGACTTTTTTTTATAGAACGGCAAGTTAGTGATTCGAGCTCACAGTGACATCCAATTGGGCAGTATGCAAGACTCGAATCTTCTCCTTAGAAGATAAACCCCACTCCTTGTTAGCTCCTGAAGGAAAACGTCCCCACGGGGAGGCTCGAACTTGAGACCTCCCGCATGTGGTAACAACATCCCCAAGGATACCCTTGGTGACTACCTTCTGGGTAAATACCGTGGAATCGAATAACTAACTTAGTAAATGTACTAACGCGCCGTTTAAAAAAAAGTTGGTGTAACAACTATTTAGACAAGAATATTTTTGCTTTGTTGGATGATACTAATTGTAACAAGCGTGTTTGGTTTTTATCATCAAGCAATTGCTTCATTTCTCCAAAAGATAGAAATGTTTTTTTATGATAACTTGTAGAATTCGGTGACGTTACAGTGCTTGTTAGCTAAAACTTAGTCAAAGTATTTGAGGAAAAACTGTTATGTAATACAAAATCCTGTGACTCCAAGTCAACTTCGTGAGGTTCATGTAATCAGTTAAAAAGAATTTCGGTTGAAAACTACATGTACCATCAAAGTTATCTTATCTATAAAAAAATGTGAAGATTATTCGGTCTTCTATATACTCACGTTAAGGACAAAGAAATATCTCATCGTCAACAATGGTAAGCAATCTTACTTTTTCTAGATTTCAAATAGGTTCAGAGAAGCTTCTTCTAATGAGTAGTGGCTTTTTAACCCTTCTAATTAATGATCAAATGATTCTTTTGTAGTAGTAATTGTTTACATAATTTCTTGCTAGTTCTCTAAGGGTGCAAGGTTCGCGGAATTGAAGTCATGCGGCATAGGTGCAACCTCAGGGGGAAAATGCATAATTCATAAACAAAACCACCTTCCCCGTTGATTGCCTCTAGAAATAGTAGGGGGGGTGGGGTTTTTTGGAGGGGGGGGGGGGGGGGGGGGGGGGGGGGGGGGGGGGGGGGGGGGGGGGGGGGGGGGGGGGGGGGGGGGGGGGGGGGGGGGGGGGGGGGGGGGGGGGGGGGGGGGGGGGGGGGGGGGGGGGGGGGGGGGGGGGGGGGGGGGGGGGGGGGGGGGGGGGGGGGGGGGGGGGGGGGGGGGGGGGGGTGGGTTTTGGGGGGGGGGTTGTTTGTGTGGGGGGGGGGGGGGGGGGGGGGGAGGGGGGGGGGTGGGGGTGTTTTATTTGGGGGGGGGGGGGGGGGGGGGGGGGGGGGGGGGGTGGGTTGATTTAATGATTTTGGATGAATATTATTGTATGTTGAATTGGGTGGGGGGTGGGTGGGAATGTTAATAATTAATATAGTGATTAATAGGGAATTAGATATTAATATTTTTAGGATTGTATCCTGGCTATTAATAAAAAGTTATTGGAATTTTTACATTATAAATAAAAGTAAATTAAAGAATGCATGATGCATTATAGAGTCAAGGACGTGGTAATGAGAAGAAAAGATTACGTTGTGGGATAGATTTAAATTTGTGATATCTAAGAATATGAAATGCATAAGTCGTTATGAGCTTTTTACAATTTTAAATATTAATTATGAACTTTTATACATCTAATAGATTTGAAAAAATATAAAACTCGTTGTAAAAATCTTTTCATAAAGGTATTTGCAAAAGCTTAGAGTTAATTGGCTAATTAAGTCTTTCTTAAAAAGCTTTTGTTAAACCGTGTACTACAACGCAAAAAAGCTTTGGTAAAAATGTAATCAATATCAGAATCAACCCAAGAACACCAATCTTGCACACAACCAACCACCCCTTTGTGCTCTTTTGTTAATAAACGTAATACAAGAAGACTACTCCTTAATTGAGTTATAGCCAAACAATACAAAAGACAATGATCAATCCCCACCAGGTGAATCTTGATCTCCCTCACTACAAGTTCTCTCAAACACTCAGAAACTAAAGCAAGATTGAATATAGAGATCAATCTTGCAGAATATAGACTAGACAAAGAATGATATCAGGATGATATCAATCATTCAAGACTTATAAGATAAAGGAGATGAATACAGAGATAACAATAACAAAGAGAGAAAATGATTAACTAAACCCTAGCCATCTCTTCAGCTTATATAGGAACAAAAGATACCAACAAGCCCTTCAACTTTAAAACTTGACAATCTTAGCTCAAACTTCTTCAACCATGTTGATACAAATAATGCCTAAAAACGTTATTAATATTTTTCGACCTCTCTACGTTTTGATAATCACAAAATGTAAAAACGCTTAATGAAAAATTATTTTTAAACAAGCAATTAGTAGTAAATTTTCATTTTGAAAATTAATCACTTAAAGGAATGAATAAACATTTGCTTAACGCAATTCATGATCAAATTTTTTTTTATTTAACCTCATATTTTTTTATAAAAATGTCACACACATTTTTATATCTTTTACAAAACATTTTTAGATTTGAATTAAAATTTTCTACCTAAAAACGGCTAAAAATGTTCCAGAAAAGACAAAAAAGGAGCGTCTGAGGCTGGGCGGCCCCCTTAATAATTAAGGGGACCGGCACCCTATTTAAGGGGACCACTCAGACAAAATGTCAGACCTGTTTGCCTATAAATACTGGACCATTCCTCACTAATTTTCTCACCTTTTGAACCCACTTTCTTTCTGTTCTAAATCAGTTTATACTCTCCTACAATCCTTTGATCATTTAATCATAAAGCTTTATTTCCAAGTGATCCAAACTTAATTTCTCAAGTGCAAAAGAAGAATACTTCTTATCATCAAGTCAAGAAGTGTTATAATTTAGTTGGTGTTGTTATGAAGTTGTGTTAGATCTTGTAAATCATTTGTGTATATTGTGAAGGTGTGTATTGTAGTTGTGTATAACAGTTAGATTGTGATGATCATTGCAAGTATAGTTAAATCAGGGTGATCTTTGTAAGTAGTGTTAGATTGGTGTGATCGTAGTAGTGTCTAGGCATGGTGAAGTTGTGAAGCGTAGTGAAATTGTAAAGCGAAGTGAAGTCGTGAAGTGAAGAGAAGTCGTGAAGTGAAGCAAAGTTCTGAGTTGTTGTAAAGTGGTGTGATTAGCATATAAGAGTTGTGATAGATTGGTTCTAGCTAGGATTAGAACTCGACATTTTGCTTAGTGTCAAAAATTGGTGTAAGCAAAGTTGTGTACGGTTTTCTCCGCCTAAAGGGAGTTTGTTGACATAGTGAAGAGAACTCTCGAGTTTGGTGCTCGGGGAGTGGAGTAGGGCGAAGAGGTGCTTCGTTACCGAACCACTATAAATCCTTGTGTTGTGGTTTGATCTTTCTAACTCTTATCTCTT
>BQNB010155684.1:0-15364 GCA_026074375.1 Tanacetum coccineum
CCCCCACCGGGTTTTATACCCGGCTGTTACCACAAACCAACCCGACCCAACCCACAATCAAACACCCCTAGCTGCTAAACCCATCCCGACCCCGGCTGTCCCACAGCCCGACCCGACCCACACGCACCCTCTTCGGCTTATTTTACAAACCAAACCGCACCCCGTGCGGTGGCTGTCCCAACCAAACGCACCCTTGGGGTGGGCTGTCACCGAAAACAACACCCCTCGTGGTGGTGTTTTATACCAGAAACAAACGCACCCAATGTTGTTAACATACAAACCGGTTGCACCCTTGTGGTTTGTCTTTAAATCGAACGCACCCTTGTCGGGGCTTATATAGCCGAACAAACACACCCCTTTCGGGTGGTTTACCACCAACCGAACGCACCCTTTCGTGGTGATGATGATGGTGATGGTGGTGGTGGTGGTAACCGGCTGTGGGAGTGGTTCGTGGTGATTTTAGGCGCGTGGTGGAGAGTGTTATAGGGGATCGAGTAGATTGGGGGAGAAGATGAGTGGGAGAGAGATATATAATGGGGAGTGTGTGTTTTATAAAGATGGAAATGAAATAAGTGTATAAGATTTATATATATATATATATTAAATGTGACAAGTTAAATAAGTTGAGGGACCTAAAGTGTAACATTTTTGGTATAGTTTTTATAAAAACGGTTCGGGACTCATTTGAGCGACTTAACGGACGATTCAAATCTCAGAAAACTTGCGCCATTGTTTTTTGAATTATTTTTCTGATAAAAATGAGTAGTTTTCGCTTGATAATATTCTCTTAATATTTTATACATTTAATAAATATATCTGTTATTTCTTTGTATCGAACTGGTTTCCTTCGTCCGAAATAAAACTTGATTTCAACCCGAGTATTCGCGTTATTCACAACGTTTTAATTAAAAATGATGGTCTATTTATTTAATATTTTTATTAAATAAATACTGATAATTAAAACAAAATTTAATTGTTTTTGGTGTGTCGGTTGTTATTTGTTTCAGTAATATGTTTGCGGTGCTTGTTTTAGCCCTTTTCGGGGGGGCTCGTTTCAGGTCTCGGGCTCAAACTGAAAGTTGACAGGAATGTCATTACACATCAAATTGCTTTAGAGTTACGGTCGTGAAAAACGTGATTTAGTGATTAGTTCTTAAAAGTCAAGCCCGACCTAAAAGTCAAAGATTGAAAACGTCATTCTTAATTCGAAAATTTCTCGGATGTTACAGTACTACCCCTATACAGAAATCTCGTCCCGAGATTAATCAGTGTTATCCGATTGGTGTCGACCGAGAAAGGTTTAAAATCTGATAAACCGTTTCTAAGCAAGACGATGATAACTTTCTTCAGCAAGATTAGATGTTTCGACACTTCTCAACATACCAAAAGTTTGGCAAGATTGACCTGGATATTTATAATCAATCAAGGTTAGATATTTAGGAAAAAATTTATTACAAGTTTTTATGATTTATATTAAACCACTGGTATCGCTCTCAGCGTCGAACATTCACGCTTATCAGACCAAATTATTGTTGCTTTACCGCATGTCTCACCGCTATGCTTTTGTGTCCTTTGCGTGGGACTTCCGCAGGTCACCCCATAAACCTGTGACTACTTCACTCAAGCACGCTCAACTGCCAGTTCTTGGCAGTACTAGGATGTACCGCGACCTAAGTCTTCCTACTAGTGGCCCGAAATGAATAGTCCAACTATCTGTTTCGTCGATAGGTGTTTATCTCGTTTAAGGGGAGTTGCATTACTTATTGGATAAAGTCTTTGTATCAGTTACGGGACCGCTTCCAGGACCCCACCTGTTGCGACCTAACGTCTAATACTATAACAAATGGTGACGGGTTATTGAACTCAGGTCTAGTTGAACTCCATGACAGTTCGTTGTTGCAAGGGACTTGCAATGGCAAAAGTATTAACTTAGAATAAGGATATGGTAGATCCAAGTGACGGGTCTTATGATTTGCTGGAGTAGTAAGTCACGATTGTGTCTTAGACCTTTTAACGGGATTCTGATTTGTTATCGATTTCAGGTTCATACTCGTGTCATATCGGATACCATTAAGCCCACTCATTTATAATTTCTTATTTACATAAAGAAGCGTCCAAATTTATGTAAGTAAGAAATGATAAACTTATAGTTCGGTGATTTATAATTTATTTATTTAAATGAAGAGGCGTCCCAATCCTTTCAAATAAATAAATTATAAATCATCTTTCTACTTAATATTCGGTGCAATACGCGTGCTTCATAAACCTTCAAGGTCGGTGGACATGACATTGCAGGTGCTCTTATGGAGTATGGGACGAGTGATTTAAAACTCGTCTTTGGAAGCTGGGAGTAAAAACTGCCAGGCGAGATCAAATAGAGTTCAAGATAATTAATGAGTACTTGGTTAGAGTAAATAAGGTAAAGATCTCTAATAAACAAATCAGTATTAGCGATTATATCATCAATCTTACCTATTACAAAGTCCCGTCTATACAAGAACTTTGCAATACTTAGATTCTGTACACAATCGTGTAAAACAGAACTGTGACGGATCTTTGTTAACATTGCAATTATCATTATCAATCCACATATTAACAAGTCCGCCTATACAAGACTTGTAACATTTAGTGATACTTATTAATGTAAAACAAAATTATGACGGTCTCGTTGTATACGAAAAACTAAAGTATTATGCTTTGAGAATATAACATCCTTAAGGCCATCTTGTTTAAAACTTACAATGTATGAAGAACGAATTAGACCATTGTTGCAACTCACATGTCTAAGAAGTTAAGATGAGACCATTGTATAAATCACAATGTTATGACCGTAGTGGAATGAGACCCATTGTGATCCACAATGTCTTAATAAAAATATTATGGTATTTATATAATAACTCTTATATAATAAGCGTAGATATTACGCAACGGAAAGCAAAGCTTATATTTATTATATATATGTTTGATCACGTATGCACTTAATGCGAGCTCGGTAATGTAAGCTATAAAAGCAAAGTAACGTGTTTTGCACTTTGTAAATTTTGATGTGATGAATATTTGTAGAAAACGGTTATAGTATAGGGTAAAATATGCAACCTAGTTCTCTATAAACCAGTGCTCTGATACAATCTGTAAACACCCCACCAAAATTTACAACAACGTGCAGCGGAATACCACTTTGGGGTGCTATTTCATAAATTCACTAGCCATTCAGATACAAGAGAACGACCTCTAATGTCGTTTGAGAAATAAACTTTGTGATTTATACAAAATCTGAATTTAATAAAACATTTGTCCCCATAAATTGGTATCACAATGAAAAGCTTGAATGTATGACTCCAATGCACATCCAAAAAATAGTCAAGCATCTAATTACATGAGAAAAAACATGCTCTAAATGTGTCAACATTAAGGTTGGTGTGTTCATTAAATTAGTTTAAAATAAGAATGTAAGTTTCAACTGAAGGTATTTTTCCACTGTATAATCCACCAGTACCATGTAAAAATGTTTATAAAATATGAACGACACATTTTATGTCACCAAAAGTACCAATCTTATCCCAAAGATTTTATAAAGAATGCACAACATTTTATGTCACCAAAAGTACCAATCTTATCCCAAAGATTTATAAAGAATGCATAACACATTTTATGTCACCAAAAGTACCAATCTTATCCCAAAGATTTATAAAGAATGCATAACACATTTTATGAACAAAATGTTCCATGTATGTATTTGTTGGGGAGGCCCGATAGTCCCAACGATATAATCCGACATGTTATACAAGTGTCGTCACATAATAGTTAATGTCTCCAAGAACGGGGGTTGTCAATCCAGAAAATAGACTTTATTTTATATCATTCAAGTGAGACATCCGCTATAATGTTTGTTCCAGTGATCGCTAATCACCCGAACAGGGATCCACACCGAATAGATCTATTTCATAACATTCGCGCTCACCCTCCAAGTGATTTACAGTTCATGACGCTGTGACGTAGACTTGTATGTACCCAATTTGGGCAGTGATACAAATAATGCGTATATATACTCCCGTTACCGGTGTCCCACCTCCCATGAATATCCCCGGGCTAGTAAGTAATGTAAAAATATGTACGCCGTTACCGGTGTCCCCTCCAAAGAACAACCCGTGGCGCAGTAAATTTTTGTTGTTATCAGTTCATCAGGCCTAAGCTAATCCGGAAATATTTCAAATGTAATAGTATGCATTTGTGACCAAATAGAATGAGGTCAAATAAATGTATACCTTAGGGAGCCATGCAAATTAGTATGTAAACCAATTTGAAAATCGTCATGTCAAAGGCTATTTGCAAAACAAGCATGTTCTCACCCCAAAAATATATGTAAAACTAGTAAAACATGGGGCTATTTTGAAACTCACCTTGATCAAAATCCCTTAAATCAATCACCATGGTTATAAAGATAACCGTAGTAAGTATAAGAATTTGTAGCAAGCATGTTATCCCCTCCGCGGGTTATAAACATTCAAAAGATTGAAAAGCGAGGCTTTTATGAATCACATTGATTAAAGACATTACGATAATTTAATCCAATAAAATCACAACTGAATCTGTAACGATCTCGACCACGCCTATAATTTGTCGCTCTATGATAAATACACGTATTAATTCACGATCAAAGATGCGTTCATGTAACGTCGAAATCATAAAAATTTTTATATGTATGAGTATATATACATGAGTGAGAATTCCACTTGCGTCGTCTTTTAAACCTTAAACCCTTAGTTATTTTTGTTTATATACTATTTTTTCCGACCCAATATAACTTATCTCTTAAAAATATTTAAAGAAAGTTACTATTTTAGGACTCTTCCGTTTTAAGATTCCGAATAATGAATCTTAATGATTAATTGAATTAATATTATAATTAAACCGACCTTTTTGTTTTGACCCGCTATATCTTAACTTTTAAAAACTGACAACCTTCGCGATCAAAGTAAAAACGTCATTCACGAACAACCTTTAGTGGTTTCGCCGGGAAGGCTGTGAATCGGAATCGAAAGTGCTCGTATCGTTTAATTAATAGATATGTCAGATTTAATATATTAACAAAATAACTGATTTTTCTATTAAAGTGTATTTCTTCGATTTCAATCCAAGTTTCTATCGTTAATTGGGTGTTTAGAAGTCCGTTTTTATATCAAACGTCCATTCGTCAAAATATAAGTTGTTATATTTTTGTAAAACTAAAGTCTAACTTATCAAAGTCTCAAATCCCGAATCTCATGTTCCGATTTCTGATTTAAATTATTCGTTATATAAAGGCACTAAAGTCCATTTTTAGTCCAATTCTCGTCTCAAATATGTCTTATACGCTTATAACTTTATTATAAATCTCGTTTTAATATTTATTTATATTTTATATAAATCGATTAAATGAAACAATTTATATATTTTCGTGTTAACCAAACTCACTTTATTTCGGTGTCAACACACTCAAACGCGACGCACCCCGGCTGTTTTCGCAGCCAAACCCAACAGCCCCCGGCTGCTAAACCAAACAAACCAAACACGCCCTTTTCTCGGCTGTTTCCCAGCTGTCCCCGCAACTAAACTCACGCACCCGACCCGGCTGATGGACAGCCAAACGCACCCTTATTCGGTGATAACCACAAGAACCAAACGCCCCTTTTGTGGGCTGTTCTTACCACAAACCAACCGCACCCTTTGCGGCTGTTTAGACCAAACGCACCCTTGTGCGGTTTTGTCCAACCAAACGGACCCTAGCCGATGCAAAACCCAACGCCCCCTTTATGGTGGCTGTCAAACCCGACAAACAAACACCCCTGGCTGTCCCGAGCCTAGCCCGACACCCCGGCTGTCCCCGGCCGTTCCCACAGCCAAGACCCGACCTAAACCCATAAACAAACACCCCCGGTACATCATTATAAACCAAACCCGACTCACACTCACCGGGTTTTATACCCGGCTGTTACCACAAACCAACCCGACCCAACCCACAATCAAACACCCCTAGCTGCTAAACCCAACCCGACCCCGGCTGTCCCGGCTGTCCCCGCAGCCAACCCGACCCAAACCAACAAACAAACACCCCTTGGTGTTTATAACAGCCAACCGCACCCTTGGCGGCTGACCACCCAACCCAACACCCCTTCGTCGGTGGTGTTTTACCAGAAACAAACGCACCCTTTTTATAACCACACGCACCCCACGGCGGCTGTGGTGGTGGCGTGGGTTCGGTGGTGATGATAGTGGTATTAGGATGATGATGTAGATGGTGTATGATGATGGTGGCGTCGGTGGTGGGGAGTCGCGAGTGAGGGAGAGTGAAGGTGGGGATCGGATAGATCGGAGGATGGGGAGTCTTTTTGGTCTTCGCCGGATATGTCCGCCGAAAAAGTTTTCCGGCGGCGGCGAGTGGTGGCCGGCGGCGGGGGAGAGGGAGTGAGCTCGGCCGGAGGAAGATTAGGGCAGATAGAGAGTGCGATTTTTATAATGTGTGTTATATAATGAGATGAAATTAAATAAGTGATAAGATTTGTATACATATATTTAGTGTGGCAAGTCCCAATAGTTTTAGGGACCTAAAGTGAAAAAATAACATTTTTGGTATAGTTTTTATAAAAACAGTTCGGGACTCATTTGAGCGACTTAAATTAATCGACGATTCAACTCTCGAAACTTGCGCCATTGTTTTTTTCAAATCATTTTTCTGATAAAAATGAGTATTCGCTTGATAATATTTCATAAATATTTTATAACATTTAATAAAATATATGTTATTCATTTTATGAACCGGTTTCGCTTCGTCCGAAATAAAAATGGATTTCAACTCGAATAGTCGCGTTTTCAAAAACGCTTTTAATTAAAAATGATGAATAATTTATTTAATATTTTTATTAAATAAATACTGATAACTAAAAACAAATTTAATTGTTTTTGTGTGTCCGCGTTGTATATTGTTCGAAAAATGTTTGCGGTGCAGTTTTAGCCCTTTTCGGCTCGTTTCCAGGTCTCGGTCAAAACTGAAAAGTTGTCAGGAATGTCATTCCACATCAAATTGCTTTAGAGTCCGAGTCGTGAAAACGTGATTTAGATGATCGTTCTTATAAGTCAAGCCAGACCCTAAAAGTCAAAGATTGAAATCGTCATTCAAAATTCGAAAATTCTCGGATGTTACAATAAATATAACACCTATGATGGCCCAAGTCATTTTGTCAACCCACTCCACTCAATTTCAATTTATTAGCCCAAGTCATGACTTAAATAATCCTCATAGTTGTGGATCATTGTACCATCCCCACCGGCGATCACTGTACCATCCCCTCCTATCAACGGCGATCATGTTTTAGCTTTCTATCAACAGCGATCATGTTTTAGCTTTCTATCAACGGCGATCTACACCGTCGATCGACGGCGATCTAATTTGACCTAATTTTATTTCGGTATGATATCATTAGTCTTGCGATCATTACTCTAATTTGACCTAAATTTCTTTAATGTTATAGTTACTTGTGATGTGATTGAGTAGCTCGTGATTGTGATTTAGTAGCTAGCTTGTGATTGTGATTCAAACACACACCTTCAGTTGTCCTCATTTAGGTCAATTTGCTAGTTGAATTTAGGTCAGTTTCAGTGTGTGTCGACTGATCATTTTAGGCTAATTCGGTTGCGTTATTTTGTCTTGCGTTACTTTGTATGTAATTTAGATCGTTTTCCAGCAGTTTAGACATAACTGAGCGTATACGGACCATGTATGTTTTTGTGTGCACGTTGCATTGGTTTTTGATTATCTAATTAAGGTTAATATGATTGCATTATACTTGGAAGATATAAGTTTTTTCACTAGTAAGCAACTTTTGACTATCATTTAGTAATACCATATTCTCTTAAAAACTTCTATATTACTATAGCAATGGATAAATCCTAGATGCACATTGTTCATAGGTTAATCGACCCACGGTATGAACTTGGTGTGAAAGAGTTTCTTAAATTTGCTTAGCATTTCAAAACAAGTCATTACTAATTCCTTGCCCTTGTAAAATTTGTAATAATTTTTGTAACCATAAGAAACGTACTGTTTATTCACATTTGATGCAAAATGGAATTTCTGCCGGTTATGATGAGTGGACACATCATGGGGAGTCTTGTGATGTTTCAGATGATAGAGATGATGATGATGTATCATTTAATGATGAGGAAGCGGGTAATGATAATATGAATGGTGGTAATGATGATGATAATGCCGATGACGACCTTGATGAGATGTTAGATAATATAGGTCAAGGTACGTGGGGTGATAAATGGAAGACTAGTGCTGAATCTTCATCTTCTATAGGCAAAGATTTAGAATCTCTTCGTAGATTATTAGACGACTCACATCAAGAACTTTACAACGGAGCCAAAGTTTATAAAGAAAAATTCGTTCATTTGTTAACAGTTACATTTAAAGACAATAAATGGCTGGTCTAATAAGTCCTTTTACGACACAATTGACGTATTCAAAAAAGCACTCCCAGCTCCCTCCTTATTTCCAAAGAACTTTTATGAAGCAAAAAAGTACATACGGGATTTGGGGTTTCGGGGAGATAAAATCCACGCTTGTGTTAATGATTGTGTTCTTTATAGAGTTTAAATTATAAAATCATTTACCGAATGTCCCAAATAAAAAAGTGGCAATGAACCCCAATTTTAAAAACAAAACCAAAAAAGAAAAAAAAAAATATAAAAATAATGTACCACAAAAGGTGCTTCGGTACTTTCCCTTAAAATCTAGACTTCAAAGGTTGTTTATAAATCTAGAAGTATCTAATGACATGAGGTGGCATAAGGATGTAAGAGTTAATGATGATAACGTAGCTACACATCCTGCGGACAGTGAGGCTTTGAAACATTTCAAAAGGGAGTTTTCTTTATTTGCTCATTATCCACGTAATGTATGCTTAGGGTTGGCAACAGACGGATTCAATCCGTTTGGTAACCTAAGTAGTTCTTATAGCATATGGCCTATCTTCATTGTCCCGTATAATCTTCCTCCATGGAAATGTATGAAAGACCCGTACATATTCATGTCGATGTTGATTCTGGGTCCCAAAACACCAACCAATATTGATGTTTACTTACAGCCCCTCATTGGCGAATTGAATGATTTATGGGGTGGTATAGAAAAGAAAATGTTACGCTATGTGCGGCCCTTTTGTGGACAATAAATGATTTTCTGGCTTATAGCATGTTAACAGGTTGGAATTGTTAAGGGGTTGTACAAGTGGCGTGTCCAATATGCATGAATGAAACATCATCTAGTTACTTGAGTCATAGTAGAAAGGTATGTTACATGGGTCATCGAAGGTTTTTGCCATCTTCACACCAATGGCAAAATGATAAAATGAATTTTGATGGGATAAGGCAAACTAGGAAACCAATCGTACCAATGTCTGGACTTGAAGTTCTTCATGACATTGATTATACTATTAGTGATCCATGTTGTTCTGTTAAAAAATGAAAGCGTAAGAATTTAGAAGGAAAGAAAGGGTGGAAAAAAATAGCATATTCTTCTAGCTTGAGTATTGGGCTAAACTGAAATTAAGACACAACATTGATATCATGCATGTTGTTAAGAATGTGGCAGAAAGTTTGACGGGCACATTACGGGCACATTATTCAATATTAAAGGTAAGACTAAAGATACATGGAAATCCCGTAAGGATTTGATGGATGAGGGGTTAAAAAAGAGTTTACATCTTGTAGAAGATGGTAATTCATTTATCATGCCAAAGGCTTGTTATCACTTTACGAAGGACGAGAAACAAAAGGTTCTAAATTTCCTAGCTTCAATCAAGTTTCCTGATAGATTTGCCTCAAATATATCTAGATGCGTAAAGGAGGGAGAATTACAGTTGTCTCGCATGAAAAGTCATGATATATGTTTTCATCCAGAAATTGTTGCCCTTGTCAATTAGGGGTTCTTTGACAAAAGAAGCTCGACTTTTCTTGTACGAGATAAGTGATTTTATACAAATATTATGTGCCCGAAACATGTATATGGATGTGCTTAAGAACCAAGAATAAAAAATTGTTCTCATCCTGTGCAAGTTGGAAAGGATGTTTCCTCCATCGTTCTTTAACATCATGACTCATCTTTTGATTCATTTGCCACTCAAAACCAAGAAAGGAGGTCCATTTCAATATCGTTAGATGTTTCCATTTGAGAGGTAAACATGTTATTAAATGTTTGAAACACTTTCTGATTGGTTTTTATACTAATTAGTTATACATTATTCAGGAAAATACGAACGTTAAAAGGATATGTTAAAAACACAGCTCGTCCAGAAGGATGTATCGCTAAGAGATCCTTAGACAATGAATGTCTAAATTTTTGTTCGATGTATCTGAATGATGTTGAAACTATCTTTAATAAGGTTGAGCGAAACAATGAGATGGTGGATATTGATGGTGACATTTCTTTTTTTTCTTGCAAAGAGCACCTATTAGGCAATAAGATTACACGTGATATAAGTAATAATGAATTGGAGAAGATTCATACTTACATTTTACATAATTGCGATGAAATGGTGGAGCTTATAAAGTAAGTATGTTTTTTTCTTCATAAGCTGACATGTTTATAATTTTTGTTCTATGTGTTATATTATAATGTTGCTTAATTCCAACTTTATGCAGTG
This sequence comes from Tanacetum coccineum, assembly GCA_026074375.1. Taxonomy (NCBI): domain Eukaryota; kingdom Viridiplantae; phylum Streptophyta; class Magnoliopsida; order Asterales; family Asteraceae; genus Tanacetum; species Tanacetum coccineum. The sequence continues at coordinate 10,680 of BQNB010155684.1, forward strand.
AACACAAACTTAAACTAGAGAAAGAAAACTGTAACAATATAAATGAACTTCGTGACAAACATTTTGCTTCATGGCTTCAAGAACGTGTAAGAGCTACTTGAGATGTTTATCGTTTTTAAAGTTAAATCTGACAATTTTATAACCAATACTTTAAGTGATTTCTTGTTTAGGTGAATAATTGTCCAGAATCATTTGAATCTGAAATTCGGCTTTTGTCACGTGGACCATTGTCGGTGAATGAGTATAGTAGATGCATGGTAAATGGGTATAGTTCCACAGTCAATCTTGTGAAGGAAAACACAGCATAGTAGGGTCGTAGTACAAGGAAATTATGGGACAAACATTATTGACTTTTATGGGAAATTACAAGAGGAATTAGAGGTGAAATACTTAAGACAAAATAAAAGAGTGTTGTTGTTCAAGTGTAATTGGTTTAGGGTCAGTGATGTGAGAGGATTACAAGTTGATAAAGAATCTACAGCGGTAAGTATAAATATGTCTCGAGAATGGTTCATAGATCAACCATACATTCTTGCATCTCAAGCAAAATAGGTGTTTTATGCACCCGATCTTAAATTAGGCAAGAATTGGCATGTGGTACTAAGTAATCCCCTTCACAAAGTATTTAATGTTCCAGTGGGAGATGTATATCAAGAACAAGAGCCATAATTAAATCTTAATGTTGATTTGAATCTTGAGCAATCTTCTCAAAGAAGAGGTTCTAATCCATTGGAATTAGTGGATGGCATAACTTTCAGTAGTGACTCAACTGGAAAAGCAAGTAAAACCCGTCTTTTAATAGATGAAGAAAATATTAACGATGAAGAAACCGATCCATCTGATTTAGAATCTTCTGAAAAAGAGGGATCGTTACAGGAAGATGAATCATCACAGGAAGACTATACTAATTCAGATTAGGAACCTCTGGGCATGATATTGTCTCTTTTTTTGGTTACTTGTTTTTTGGTTTTGGTCGAGAAATGCTAAGTTTTTTGTTTTTTGTTTTTTTGGTTACCCTAGCAAAAGGATATTCATCGTTATAGGTTATTTGATTGGCTTGTAGACCACTGCAACTTTGTTATATATGCTTTATACTATGCTTATACACTGCTTATTATACTCTGCTTAAACACTGTTTATTTGATAATTTGGAAAACATGTTATATCTTCAGGTTCTACTATCATCTGAATAGTATTGCATTCCATGTGTGCAGGAAAAACTTCTCCAGTTGTTGAAGACAGAAGCATATGCTAGTGCTTTTCTCTATTGCAAGAAGCATATTGTTCATATGTGTGCTTTTCTCAATTCTAGGTTTAATGTCATCATTCTTTACCATTGTTATCTCATAGTTTACTGGCCTCTTTAATGTTTCGCATATGAAAGGTTTGGCCAATGGCCATCCAATGTTCCAGCTGCTACATGATAAACAAAGACCAGGTAGGAAGGGAACTATATGGATGTAATATTGACACTGAACTAACAACACAAAATACTTGCAGCAGAGACTTGCATAACAGAATATTTGCAGCATATCTGATCCCAATTGACACAATAATTCTATTAAATAATTCTTTTAATATGGAATGTGCAAATTTATTGTCTGTATAGAACTAGTCATTTTGGAACTCTGTATGCTAGCAAAGGTGATAGATGATACATTTGCTTTTAACAGAAGCCTTAGATGAGTTAGATATAACCTATAATAAGTTGCAAGTGACAAAATCAAATCTATTGCGATTTTCACAAAATCAAGTAATATCAGGTTCTTCCTCTGTGTATATGATAGTGCCTTGATTGAGCAAAAAGTATATTGGTTGGATATAATCACCAAATCCGTAGTAAGTGTTATTTTTAAAATAGGTCTAAATGTGTGCGATACTGAAGAATGCGTCATATGTATATAACCTCATAAATCGTAACAGTCTTTTTACTTCTAGGAAAATTTGAATTGTGATGAAACATGTGACAACATGGAACAGGCTATGCAAAAACAACTAGCAAGTCAACATAAGAAAAAGAAATACAAATTGCACCTTCATTTCAAAAAATATCCAACAAAAGAGGTGACAATGATGCATCCACCAGATGGTGTACGAACCCGTAATTGGGTAAATTTGTGTGATAGGTTTGCAAGTGAAGCATTTTAGGTTACAAGCTCACCTTTTTTCTTCTTCTATGTACATAACATGCTGATAAAGAATACATATTTCAAATTATAATGATGTATAAACTTGTAACTTCACAGAAGATAAGCGCTAAAAACAAGAAAATTAGATCTTTCAACAAAGTTCCACCCGCAATTGGCAGCCTTTCAGTTGCAAGAAGAGTTTAAAAGGTGAGTCAATTTTATGAATAATTAATATATTCATTTCTTATTTTTTCTTCTTGGAATTATATTATGATATATGTAAGAAACAGAAAAAGAAAAAAGGGAAAGAAGTAACAGCAATTGGAATGTATAAAATTGCGCATTATTCTAAGAAAACGCACAAAATGGTCAATGAAGAGGCCAAAAAATTTTTGGTAAGTTCTTTTACTTCATGCCTGACATTTAAAATTACATAATTAATACATAATTTGTTAATATACCAACTCTTTTTATGATACAGAATGAATTACGGACTGAAGAAGCTAACTCTACGTTGATATGAGATATGTTTGAAACAACTAAAGCATATTCCTGGACATATTAAAGGGCGTTCTGCATCTACAAGGAATATTTTGGGTAATGATAAGTTGAGACTGGACTTAGAGTCAGAAAAGGAAAGATCACAAGCTTTAGAGGAGAATATGAAGGTTATGAATAAAAAACAACGCCGACTCAAAAGCATAATAAAAAGATCAAGGTCCAATTAAAATTCATGATGAGAGAGATAAGGCTTATTGCTACTTCATGTCATTATCTAGAATCACTTCATATGTCGTTGTTTGCTAGTGTCTTCTGGTTTAGCAAATGGACCCATTCACACGTTAATAGGTCATAACTAAAACCACTAATACTTATTTGTGCTACCCCAAGTTAGCTAACTAATCACCTGTTCAATGCGTAAGACTCGTAGCTTAGTTTAGGAAATTTCACTACCATTTTTAAAACTTGCTGACTTTGTACGTCACAGAGCCCAAATTGTTGATGGTTTTAACAAGACATAATAAATGTACACTACGCGCAGTTATGAAGTTCACTACCGGTTATGGCATGTGATTCATGATGTTAAGGTAATCTGGCCTAAATAAAAAAGCAGACCTATTTGGTTGCTTTTTTAGTTTTTATGCAACCTGTGGAAATTGTAGAGGGGGGGGGGGTGAATACGTTTCCTTTTAAAATCTTAAAATGTTTCGTATCAAATTGCCGATCAAGTGTGACACAATATGATGAGTGTTCACATAGTAATACATCATTTCACAATAATACAAACCAACATACAAATGCAAGTAAAAATATAAAGCAATAAATGCGAGTACAAGTGTAAAGAGATAAGTGAAAGGAAATGCAAACCGGATATGATGATTTATAGTGGTTCGGTCACGAAACACCACTTTGCCCTACTCCACTCCCCGAGTACCCAACTCGAGAGTTACTTCACTAGTCAACAAGCTCCCTTATGGCAGAGAAAACCGTACACAACTTTCGCTTATATCTATTTCTGACACTAAGCTAGATGTCGAGTTCTAATCTTAGCTAGAACCAATCTATCACGACTTTATAACTTCTTCACTACTTTCACGACTTCACAATACAACTTCACAACTACACAACTTCTTCACGCCTTAGTATTCTTCACCACACTACTTCACTACTTCACTTCATGACTTCACTACCCTTCACAACTTTTCTATAACTCACTTCACAACTTCACTTCAACTAGACACTACTTTGATCACATCGATCTATCTAAACTTCCTATGATCACCACGATCTAACAACTATACACACTATGATCACCATGATTAAGCTATTACATAAGTTTGGAATACATGGACTCGATCTATACATTGTGAATGTAAGACATGTCACGAATGTACTAACTAACCTATATAACTTCGTATCTTAATGATAACGAAGGTTCTTCTCTTGCAATTGAATAGATGGATGATTGGATCACATTTTAAACAAATTATAATAAGTTAAGTAATCAAAGGAAAGGGTTTGAAAGGAGGTTTTTGATTAGAGAAAACTGTGTGCAAAGAAGTAAGAAAATCTGTGAAAACAGTCCACTATTTATCGAAAAAATATTAATTTTTTATTTGGGCAGTCCCCTTAATTATACAAGGGTGGTCCCCATAATTATGGCCGCCCCCCTTAATTAATTAAGGGGCCGCCCATTTTTCAAACGCTCCCTTTTTTGTCCTTTTGTGAGGAAGGTTTTTCTGGAACTTTCTGGCCGTTTTTGGGTAGAAAATTTGAATTCAAAATATACTCATTTTGAATAAACTATTTCTTATAAATACAAAAATGTTTTGTATATATTTTTTTAAAATATTTGTCCCATTTTATAAAAAAATGTAAGGTTTGAAAAAATTAAAGTTTGTTTGTTCATACCTTTAGTGATTTACGTCGGGTGCGAACTTAAATTTTTTGTTGAAGAAAACATGAGACGTCGAAAGATGTTAACGTATGAATTGATGATTTGTGATTACGAGTAACTTAAGCACTTTACGTTATGTGTTATAAGTTACATGTTTG
>BQNB010155685.1:0-12794 GCA_026074375.1 Tanacetum coccineum
AAGGCTTTTTTATTGATAAAATAAGTGATACTTTGTAGGTCCATTTTAATTTGTATACACAATATAGGTAATATGTATGTATACATAATATAGGTAATATGTATGCAAAATATAAACTCAATATTAATTAAGACGTACGTAATATTTTTTACGCGTAACCCGTGTAACGCACGGGTATTACACTTGTTCTTTAACTATTGAAACAACAAATAACCCTTTTAACCAGATACATGAGAAAAAACAATCTTCAATTCTTGATCAACATGTCAAATATTTGAGTTCAATGAAACAAATTATATACCTAATTTTTACCAAATGTTTTATACTATCCATACACTATTTAATAAATATTTCAAAACATTATTTCTTTTTGATGGTTAAGTTTTATTACATGTTAGTTTTTTTTTTTCTAATTTATTAGTGAGTTATTTTTTATTATATTTTTTTTGAACGGCTGAATTTATAAAAAAAACTAACAAGGAGCTAGAACCAACAGAAAAGAGTTATATGTTTACAAGATAAAGATTTTTTAACGAATCTATCAAACTAAATTTGAAATTGCCCCTATGCTTGCACCATTGGAAGGATCGAGCCACAATGTCGTCGAAAAGAGAAGCTTTTAAAGGGATGGTAGAGCCAAACACCACTTGATTCCTGAAATTCCAAATAGACCACCAACCAATGTAAATAATACCTTCCAGAATATGTTTACGCCTCGAAGAAAGAGTAAGACTGGAAGTCCACGTATCCCACTCCTTAAACGAAGAAACATGAGGAGACTTTACATCCCACCAAGAAGCTATATTGCGAAAGATGTCCCGCGCCATATAACAAGCAAAAAAGAGATGAGAAGAAACCTCGGGGAGCAAGTGATCATCAATAATTTTCCTAACCGAAGCAACTGAAAAATCTCCTGAACCTGACAAGGACCAAAACCATCTATCTTGCATGTTTGGGAGCTGAAAATCAGCTAAAGAATTAATCATATCGGTAAATTGTTCGAGCTCAACACCACCTCTAGGCATACGACGTAAAGAAAGTCTCACGTTGTCGTGCACGAGCTTGGAAGCAACATTGATTTGCTTACAAGTTTCTAGCTTATAGACGCGAGGGTACAAGAATTTGAAAGCGATATCACCCTTTCATGTATCTTCCTAAAACAAGGTGTTAACGCCATTACCAATCTTTTTCTTAATAAACCCAAGTAAGTCAATACATTTATTCTTAAGATTGTGTAATTCGCGTATAATGTCTAACCAAATGGATGGAAAAGAAGACTTAGCTGTTGTACTGAGATTACCATCCTTTCCATGCATGGCTAAAATAAATTTAGCCCACAAAGAAGTAGAGTCAGTTTTAAATCTCCAAACCCATTTAAACATGAGAGCGCGATTCATAGCAAAGAAACTCGAAACTCCTAAACATCCTTTTAAATTTAGCCAAAACTTTATTCCAAAACTTTATTCCAACCGACGAAAGATAACTTATTTTCCATAATATCTACCCCGTTGAAGAAGCGACTACGGATAGATTCCATCCTTTTAAGCACCGACATGTAATAGATAGGAGTCGAACCTAGAACCGATTTGAGGAGAGTAAGACGACCTCCTATTGAAAGAGTTTTCATCTTCCATTTGGATAAGCGAGCCAATAATTTATTAACTATGTCGTCCCAAGAGTTAATACGAGACATAGAACCACCAATTCTCGAACCAAGGTATGAGAAGGGAGATTTAAGCTGTAAACAACCGATAGAATGAGCAGCTTGATTCACTATATCATCGTCTACATCGATCCCCATAAGTTTGCTCTTGTGCATATTAATACTAAGACCAGACGCACAAAAGAAGCATTTCAGCACTTTAATAATGGTCGATTGAAATATATGATTCATTAACAACAACAATAACAAATAGTTCTATAAACTTATAAGGCTACTTTTATCAATGCTGTGAGGGACATTCGTGAGCATCTCGTGAGCACCAAAATTAAAATGGCGTGACCCACTAAATCATTTCACTCTCATGTGTGAGTGAGGCATAAAATGGCTCTCGAAAGTAAGCAGAATGTTTTTCGTATTCCGTGAAACTTAATATTATTTATTTTGTTTGTACGTGTGTAGGTATTTTCACTACTACAAAAACAGCTTTTACATACGGACTTTTCGCACGGAAAAAATCTCGTGTGAAATTTCCCACGGAATACCCACAAATTACCCACCGAATTGGTGACAAAATTTCAGTGGGAAATATATGGCAAATTTCTCACGGATTTTCCACTATTTACACACTAAAGTGTTGACCAAGTTTTCGTGTGAAATCCGTGTAAAATCCGTGGCAAATTTCCCTCAGATTTTCCACTATTCTTGTTGATTCGACATCCGTGAGAAAATTCTGGCAAATTTCACACATATTTGCCACGGCTACAATTATGTGACAAATTTTATCTACATTAATCATGGATTTCACACGGTATATGCCTGAACGTGTAACTATATCATAAAAGTAAAAGAAAACGATTATGTCCGTCGAAAAGTCGTGGGTAATTTCCTACAAATTACCTACCGAGTTAATAATCCGTGGGAAATACGTGCGTAAATACCCACAGATTTCCCACAAAAAAAATATCGTCTTTACGTTTCAGCCTACTTACACATTCCCACGTTAATTAGTATGTCTTCATATGTGTTTGTAGTTTCATATTATATGTGTTTGTTTATTAACGTAACTATTTATGTGAGTATCGCAAGTGTACGTGTTGGTTTAGGTATAACCTTTCGTGTAACAAATCATTACATATGTATGAATATCTACACGTGTGTGTTCCGCATGTCCGTTTATGACATTCATTGTATGAATAGATGTTTTGTATGTAAGTATACGGATGTGTATATGCCTGAACGTGTAACCATATCATAAAAGTAAAAGAAAACGATTATGTCCGTGGGAAAGTCGTGGGTAATTTCCCACAGATTACCTACCAAGTTGATAAATCCGTGGGAAATACGTGTGTAAATACCCACAGATTTCCCACAAAAAATATCGTCTTTACGTTTCTGCCTACTTACACATTCCCACGTTAATTAGTATGTATTCATATGTGTTTGTAGTTTCATATTATATGTGTTCGTTTATTAACGTAACTATTTATATGAGTATCACAAGTGTACGTGTTGGTTTAGGTATAACCTTTCGTGTAACAAATCACTACATATGTATGAATATCTACACGTGTGTGTTACGCATGTCCGTTTATGACATTCATTGTATGTGTTTGTAGTTTCTTATTTGGTTGTCTCATAATTGTGCTTGTAGTTTATATTATATGTGTTGTTTAATTAAGTAACTATTTATATGTGTATCCAAAGTGTACGTGTTGGTTTAGGTTTAAATCCTTTCAGTATCAAGATGTTTACATATGTATGAATATCTACACGTGTGTGTTACGCATGTCCGTTTATGACATTCATTATATAAATAGATGTTTTGTATGTAAGTATACGGATGTGTATATGCCTGAACGTGTAACCATATCATAAAAGTAAAAGAAAACGATTATGTCCTTGGGAAAGTCATTGGTAATTTCCTACAAATTACCTACTGAGTTGATAATCCGTGGGAATACGTGTGTAAATACCCACATATTTCCCATAAAAAATATCGTCTTTACGTTTTTGCCTACTTATACATTCTCACGTTAATTAGTATGTCTTCATATGTGTTTGTAGTTTCATATTATATGTATTTGTTTATTAACGTTACTATTTATGTGAGTATCGCAAGTGCACGTGTTGGTTTAGGCATAACCTTTCGTGTTTGTAGTTTCATGGCTATTATTGGTTGTATGTTTGTTTCAGTTAATAATATATGTATCTTTGAACTTGTAGTCGAGGGGAAAGTATACAATCCCTGAGATTCTTAATTGGCTGGTCACTGAAATTTTTTTGTGGGAAGTCAACAGTTTCTTTTCTTGTAGTCAAGGGTAAAATGTTCCATCATATTTTGAGAGCCAACGATTCTAAGTTAATTCTCTTATGCACCCTTGTACTGAACAGTATACTTTTTGTTATTCGAGGAAAGGAGGGAAAGAAATATTCGAACTTTCAGTATAAAGATTTGATGATAGTAATAAGTTTTGTTTACGTAAAGGGGGTTATTTTAAATGTGCCCTACTTCAGTTCATGAAATTGTTATGAATTCATGTTCCTTTTATATTGGTGTACAAATTGTCATGGATGATCACCAGCGATCAGATGGGATCCCTGTTACACGATTTACCCTTCAGTCAATCTATGCTCAAAGTGAAGATGAAAAACTTCAGTTTGAGTACGAATCAGGGAACATAAATATTCTGGTAAGATGTTAACATATGTTTCAGGTCAAATATTCAGCCATCAATGTAGCATGTTTCTTATGGTAGTTATATATCTTATATTTGATAAGTTAAAGAAAATTTATATTCAAGTATTGAGCCACAAGCCTTACAATACGGATTTTCTTGTCTAATGTTTTAGGGTCTGCAGTTTTTCATTTGGTACTGCACACAATGTAAGTTAGAGGTTTTGTGGCTGGCTTTGTTAGTAACGTAGTATCATTCATGGTCATATTTATCAAGTCAAGTGTTCGGTGGGCATGGGTATGAACGGGTTGATATGTTTGGCTGGTCATTTGTACCAAGATTAGTCTTCAAAATGTTTTTAGATCATAAGCACTTTTATGAATTAACATTCTAGTAGTGATGATAAATAGTCTATACAATAAACATATATGGAGAAAATCAATAAGAAGTAAAAAAATGACAAGATATTCGTTAATAGTTTGTCTACTTCGATGCATTAAACTATAGAACATGATGACGGAAACCCGGAAACAGTTGTACTTGTGGGTTTCAAGTTTAGATAATTTAGTTTCCACTTTTGACAGGTTGTTCTTTTTTATTATAACAGGTTGTTATCTATGTTATTTGGTGTTATGTAAATCTGTTGGGATTTAAAAGGGTCAGTTAAACACATTATCTGGATAATATAATAATGATAATAGTTAGGCTCAATAGAGGGGGTTGAGCACCCCCAAGCTACCCCTCTCCTTCCGCCACTGTGTATGAGATAAGATTTTAGTCCTTATGCCCTTGGTTTCTTTTTTCCTTTTTCTTGAAAGAATAAAAGATTTTATCGCCTCTTCAAAGTTTAAACACTAGTTGGATCTTCGAAAGACCGTCCCGCTCCAAACTACGGGGGAGTATTAGATGATAGATTATGTTAGTCGGGCCAAGCCCGTTTGTGGGCTTAGGTTCTATTAGGGTTTCTCTATGTCTTGTACTCTATAAATAGTGGTTAAATAATATATCATAACCTACGGGGTTTACATTGTCTAACATGGTATCGAGCTAGGTGTGATTCTCAGATATAATCGGCCGTAATGAGCCGTCATCTTCAACCACCTAACCCCGTCAAATCTCTCTATCTCTATTATCAAATCTCTCTATCTCTATTTTCAAAACCCTAGTTGTCGGTCAGCATAAGCCGCTACTAAATTCCAAAAAAAAAACTTCTCATTTTTCTATTATCATCACGTATGTTTTTTTTTTCTCTTATGCTACTGATCTTGCTCAAACATATACTATATGTTTGATTTACTTTTGTTATTTTCCGGCCTTATTTAATTTGAGGCATCTTAACATGCGGCTATGACCATGCTCTCTATCTAATCCCTCTAAAGGTATCCTCTTTTATTTCCATCTGCTTTCTTGCGTTCTTTTCCAATCTCTTTCATTTTTCTCATATCTAAAAAATCTTAACAACAACAAATAAAATAAAATCAATTTCCTCAAGCCTTCTCAATACGTTTATTTTCCTTTTCTTATAGCTTTTGCCTCAAGCCTTCTCAAGCAAATCAATTTCCTTATGGTTTTATTTGTTTTTTAAAGTCAGTTTAATAACAAGTTTTATTTACTTTCCTTCTTTAAAAAAAAGGAAAGAAAGAAAATTTTTTGGATATTACAGCTTCCTAAGCAACTACAAGATTACAACAACAACCAACAAATCAAGTTTCTTGAAAGATAGAAGATTTATCGCCTCTTGCAAAGTTTAACTCTAGTTGGATCGTTCGAAGACCTCCCGCTCCAACTACGGGGAAGTATTAGATGATAGATTATGTTAGTCGGGCCAAGCCCGTTTGTGGGCTTAGGTTCTGTTACGGTTTCTCTATGTCTTGTACTCTATAAATAGTGGTTAAATAATATATCATAACCTACGGGGTTTACATTGTCTAAATGTACAATTTTGACCCGCCGCATGGTGCGGGCAAAAAGTTCCTTGTTCAAAATAGATACATAAACATGGTTGTTGGGGGTAAAATGTAAGTAAATAAATGGTTGTGAGACCAAATTGATAAATATATTTGTTTTAACTTTTAACTTTTTCAACGGAGATAAAATGATGTGTCTACTTTCATGTGTTGTGCACATGATGGGCTTTATCGGTTCTTATTAAGAGCATCCACAATACAAAAAGTCATTAAAGACTTTTTGCATTTAATGCATTTATTGCTTCTCATAATAATGTACAAAGATTTTGAGGAAAGACTTCTAGTCTACCAAGTCATTCTAATAAGCGTTGTAAAAAGCTTTCACTCCAATGCAAAAAAACCCCCTCAAAAGTATTATTAAAATAGTAAAAAGCTATTGATGTTTTTTCCATTGAAGATGCTCTAAGGGACGTTAATATGAGGGGCTTAAGGTGTTATTTTTTAGAAATAATAAATATTGTGATTGCAACTTAAAAGTTTAAGGGTTGGTGGATGTAATTTTTGTCAAACCACAAGAACCATTTATGTAATTTACTCTTTTTTATAAGATGAGTGTTTCACGATAATATATATCGCACCGGGACGTTATATAAGATATTACAATGGATATCTTCACTATATGAATATTTAACTATTAAAATATGTTCATGTCATAAAAGGTTTTGACATGTGTTTGGATTATTTTATAAGATTGTTGTTGTTGATTGTTAAAGATGTGTATTTATTTTGCACGTTGCATTTTAACCAAAAGAATTAAGATAGAAATTTATATTTTTATTGCTTCTTTCAAAATTTGTTTTCTCGTTTTCTAACCTATGTGAAATTAAAGATTAAATATGTATTAAATTACCAAATTAAAAAAAAGACGCTAAGAGTTCATATGAGTTTTCTAACACTTCGTGATGTGTCAGATTTTTTCAATCATGCACATTACGAGGCGTTGGAAAACATACTAAATCTAATGGATATGAAGATCGTTTAGAATTAAGTTCAAAGGGTAAACGTTGGCTTTTGGAGAGTTGACAAGGTTTGCAAATATTCGGTTTAGGTAGTATAGAAGTAACATCTAAAACACCCAATTTATTTAAAGTTGAAATAACATCAAAAGAAACATGTCCTAAACGATTATGCCATAATTCAAAAGAAGCTTTTCTTGAGACACCAACAGTTGCCGCCAAGGCCATTGGAGTATCTCGAAGCACATAAAGCCCATCTTCACATAGTCCTTGTGCTATCACCTGTTTGGTTTCCCTGTCCTGAATGTTAAAAAATGGTTGAGAGAAAAGAACATCAACCCGATGATCCATGGTAAATTTGCTTATCGACAGGAGATTTTTGGTTAATTTAGGAATGACCAAAACATCACGAAGCAATATTTTATTTGAAACCATAGATTGACCAATATGAGAAACAGGTAAAGCATCACCATTACCGAAAAAAACACGCATATTACCCGAATGAGGGGCTGAATGCGAGACATTATCCGGAGAGGAGGTCATGTGAGCCGTGGCACCTGAATCGACGTACCAATCCGGGTGCCCTTGAGTAACATGGCACTGAGAGGTGAAGGCTTGTGCTAAGTTTGCATCTGATGTAGCAGCATTCGAGGCATAAGTATGAAGAGATGGACAAGAGGAGGCATAGTGCCCATTGGTGCGACATAACTGGCAGTGAGGGGGACGCCTGCCCCCACGTCCTCTACCCCCATTTGAGTTACTAGCGCGACCACCCCCTCGAGAGTAGTTTTGTTGGCGTTGTTGACGTCCCTGTGAAGATCTAGAACCGCTTTGTTGAGAAAAGAAAGCAGCAGGAGGTGTGGCCGAACCATGAAGAGATTTGAGAAACATCTCATGACTTTCCGCTTGAGATAACAAGTCACGAAAAGTTGTAAAGGGTTTGGTCGTGCGAATGGCAGTGGAGAAGGTTTCAAACGAGGCTCCTAAACCACAAACGAACCAGTGAAGCTTGTCCATTTCATCTACAGGTTGTCCAATAGCAGCAAGTTTGTCACAAATACCTTTGAATTGACGACCATAATCAGAAACCGTGGAGGTGCCTTTTGATAGATTGCGAAGGGAATCACGCAGAGAATGGATCCTTTCAACAGAAGAGTTGCTGTAGGCAGTCTCTAAAGCAGTCCAGATTGCATGAGCCGTGGTAAGGCCCAAGACTTCAGCAGCAGCTTCCTCGGTTAGGGAGGAATTGAGAAGGATGACTGCTCGTTGATCAAAATCATTCCAAGTAGTGAAGGCTGGATTTGGAATGGATTGATCACCAGACGTGATGGTAGCCGACGGGGCAGTAGTACCATCAATATGATTTGTAAGCTTCTGGTAGGAGAGGAGAGGAAGCATTTGATTTTTCCATAGAAGATAGTTGGTGGAAGACAACTTGATAGGGATCATATGGAGGAGGGTATTCATGGGGAAGGTGTTGTCTTGAGAGGTCGACATGAGGAGGTACCAGGAAAAAGAGACTGAGAGGGGAGAAAAGTTAGGCTGATACCATATAATGAATATTGAATTAACCACACATCTAATGGTGTGATGTATCTATATTTATAATGACAAGAATACAAGATAATCAACTCCTATAATTGTGGAGTGATAGAGTATATTAACTCCTATAATTGTGGAGTGATAAGTACAAATATATTTAGTTAATATTATCTAATACTACTATTCTCAACACATTTAACACGCATACATTTATGGTATATTAGTAACCAACAACTTCTATTTTCGGTCTATATGGGATAGAGTGTTAGGATAAAAGGTTAAGAATGTCTTCATAAAACAAAATGGTAAGAAAATTGATCGATATTGCAAAAGTTCTTGGTGAAAGAAAGATTTGTTACATGAAACATCAAATTAATGTGTTTATAACACGAAATGTAAAGGACACACTCTCTAACCTGTGTGAAATTATGGATTAAAATAGTTTTCACTAACACCCACATAGTTTTTGGTATGCTAGTCACAAATTATTTCTTTCTTCAACCTATGTGGGATAAAATGAAAGAATATAAGATTAGATTTGTCTCCATAAACAAAAAATGTTAAATTATTATACCATAAAAAAAGATTTTTATGTGCATGAAAAGAAAGAGATGATGCAAGAGTTCATGACTTGGAACTAAAATTCATGTTTATAAACAACCAGTTTGTGTGTTTAGAGCCCGAAACATGAGGGTAACAACATGAGACAATATATTGTCTGAAAATGAAAGATTGCAAATGTTAAAGTAATTTTCCTAGTCTTCTTCTTTAATGAAAACACGATCAAACAAACCTTCAACATCGATCCTAGACTTCCAAGAACCCTCGACCAAGCTCTTGATACCACTTGTTGTAAAATCCTACAACAACCCGGAATTCTAGAGTGGATAACACGATAAACCGAAGACGAACAAGCAAGCACAATCGTATATGTTGACAGAAAAGTAAAACCGCACCAGGACCAAGTTGTTTGAACCTAACTTGTTTAACACCATGTTGTTTGAACCCAACTTGTTTAGAACCAAGTTTCTTTAATCCAACTTGTTTTGAACCTCCATGCTTTTGTACAATATTCCCATCAAGCTTTTCGATGTTATAAACCAAGTTGCTTTAATCCAACTTTGACCTGTCGGGTCAACCGGTTGAACCGGTTCTTGTCAAAAAAACAGGTCAAATTTAAACCGGGTTTCATATTTTCGAAACCTGGTTAACCCATCGGGTTTGAAGTGACCCGAGTCAACCCGGTTCTCGAGAACCGACCGGGTTTTGGTTTTTCATGTTTTTTTACAAATAAAACAAGTTTTTTGTTACATGTTATATTTGTTAGTAAATCGTTTTTAGGCTCAATATAAGGTATATATACATTTTTTGTATCATTGCAAATATTATTATTATGATTATTATTTATAAACCGATTTGACCCGGTGATCAAACCGGTAACCCGGTGACTCGATCGGATCGATTAGAGACCCGATTTTTAAAACATTGCTTAATTGTCCTCAATATCATATTGGCACATCCTAAAACTTTGAATTATTATGGGGTATTTATATTAAAACCTTTTTTCTATAGGAGTATATACATGACTCACTTGACAAATAAAAAAGCATCCGTACAGAAAAGATAAAATGAGAAAAAGAAAACCCATGACAACGATTATGTTAGAGGTCTCTTTTCAAATATTTAACTAATATGTGACGATTTAAAAAAAAAAACATAGCGACAAAAAGGCCTTTGATTACGAACACAATGAGTCCAATATTGATATAATTCAAATGTGCGTACGAATTATAAATGTTAGAAGTTTAATATATATTTTTGAAAAAATAGCTTTCAAAACACACCCTTAAACTACCTAATAATTTAAAGAAAATACCATAAAGTTATTTAAAAAAGTTAATGAAAAAAAGTTTATTTAAAATTTTATTTTTAAGTTGGCGTCAGAACGTTTGTCAGGAATTTCAGTACGAATTGAGTATATCCTTATTTGTCAATGCTCGACGATTCAACTATCAAATATCTTCGACAAAAAACAACAAAAATAGTTCCCGCGCTATTCTTTCTCGTTTAAATACACATTTCGCAAAATTTTAACATGAAAATTTGAAAATGACTAACTTTCAAATATCTGTGAGTTCTCCCATGCTACCAATAATTCTATTTATACCATTCTCTTTTTATTTTTATGCAAACAATGTTAAAGTAATTTTCCTTGGAAACTATGACTTTTTTACTATAAATATTTGAGTTGATAAAAATGTAAAACTACTTTATTATTAATGATAATGGGAATTATATTTTATGCATGCCTTTGAAATTTAGTTAAGTAATCGTATCCAAACTTTTTTATTTGAAAAAAAAAATTCACATTATATGTACATAGTTTATCGTTAACTAGCTACAAATGATTTTGAGCATGATTTATGCATACACACAGATAAACAGGGACGGACCTTCATGAAAGCCGGGCGTGACCCACACCTGATTTCGAGTCGTGGAATGTGAAATTTTCTGAAAAGTGTCTGTTTTTAGTATGTGCGCCCAATAATGTATTTGTCTTACTTTCTCTTTTTATGGTGCAACTTTAGTCTAAAAACTCTTAATGGTGCAAATTTTTGTATTTATGGTAAAAAGAAGAACTCTGCAAGACCCTTACGTAAAAACATGTGCAACGTCTTTATAAAAATCTTGAGTCCGTTCCTGAACATAGAGATACTTAGATGCATGACACAATTGATCAAGCTAAAGCATATATTGATAGATTCTAGTTCTGGACATGAATATCAAAATGTTTCTTAAACTCAGGCATGAAGTTTATCTTTTGAGTTATATTTAGTTGCGTCACTAGCATCCTAAGGTGCTCGTGCGACGTGTAGTGTGAGCAAGCGATAGAAGCGATAATTTAATTGCTTTTGAACTTTCAAAAATCAATATCTAAACCCGTTTGTTGTCTTAGTAATTTAATAAACAAAATGTTAGTAGTAAATTACATGTTTAATTTATGTGTAATTTATAACATTAAATTTAGATACAACCGCACTGGTAGTTAATAATTAACTCGATTGTAAAATTCCAACATTGCCAATAGTCGTTACTTTTTACCCTCAACATATAACATCGGTGTGTAAATAAGTTAAAATGACTTTCTATCGTATATTTTACTTTCAACTAACATATGACCCCATTGCTATCAAAAGTAAACTGCTTATGACCCAAGGTCAATTAGTTACATGCAGATTAATGAAATGTTTTCCATGTTAAGTATACAGGTTGATTACAAATATTTTACATCTCAAATTTTAAGCCAATATTAATTGTGACACATATTATGAATTTTGTTTTGTAAAAATTATTTGAATATTTCAAAACATTTACTATTGTACTATTCTACTAAAGTTGGTCAAATCTATGAAAAGAGGTAAATAGTTTTTCCCATGTTTAAAAAATCATTAACAGTTTATCGCTTAATAAATGGTTTCTAAAAATACATGAAGCAAGCAAAATACATCTTCCTAGTTTGTTGTATTCACTCACCTTTTACACAGAGATCCGTGAACAATACATTGTTTACGGATCCCTGTGTACTTTTTTGTGGGGCCCCTTTGTCTTTTTCCTCTCTTATCATGTGCCCAGGGGGCACATAATAGAAAAATCCTAATATAAATACCCCATAATAATTCAAAGTTTTAGGATGTGCCAATATGATATTGAGGACAATTAAGCAAAATGTTTTAAAAATCGGGTCTCTAATCGATCCGATCGAGTCACCGGGTTACCGGTTCGATCACCGGGTCAAATCGGTTTAAAAAGTATGTTCACTACACAAAACCTGTACAAACATAACAATAACCACCGACACATTGCAATGCAAAATCATAACCAGTTTGGTGACCATAATTTGCACACTGAATACAATGCTATTATCAATGGCTAAATTTGAAACGCAAGTTTCCCCCAAACAAAATACTTACAAACCATATATCCAATCATA
>BQNB010155686.1:4286-15364 GCA_026074375.1 Tanacetum coccineum
GGATCAACAGGGTATGTACAACAAGAAGAATGTTGACTTTATTGCTCTTTCAAGCTGACAATAGAGATATAAGTTCAGCACGTGAAGAGCACATGCCCTACCTAAGATTCACTAAAGTTATCATCATGCACTTCATCTCTAAGGACAAAACCATCTCCATGAGGAACAGGATAAATCTTCACACAGTTCGTGATGACACCTTGCTGGGTACATTGAAGTTTGTCTCCAAAACACAAGATTATCAGCAATATTGAGCTCTGATTCCTAATGAGATGATCAATCAAGACATCAAAGATTCTAAAGCTTACAAGACTTATCTTGACTTTGCTACTGGAAAAGCCACTCCCAAGAAAGCAAGGAAGTTTAAGAAAGTTGCTTCACCCTCAAAGAAATTGTCTCTTGTCTTAGAAGAAGAACCTGTAGTGAAGCCTACGCGAGCTAAGAAACCTGCCAAGAAGTCTACTACTATACCAACAGCAGATGTTGTCATCAGAGACACTCCTGGTGTGTCTATGTCGAAGAAGAAAGCACCAACTAAGGCTAATAGAGGCAAATACATGGATTTACTTTCTGAAGCAGCATTACTTGAAGTTGCTCAGCTCAAGAAAACTCTCAAGAAAAGCAAGCTGGAAACTCGCAAGCTTCATGCAAGTGGCTCAGGTGATGGAGTTGGTTCCCAACCAAAGGTTCCTGATGAGTCTGAAGACAAGACAACTGGTACAGATGAAGGAACTGGTACTATACTAGGGGTTCCCGATGTACCCAAATATCAATCTGAGAGTGAAAATGAATCTTGGGGAGACAGTGATGATGATAGCAATGATGATGATAATGATGATGCAAGTAATGATGATGGTGATGTTGATAGTGATGTTGATGGTGATAATGAAGCAAGTGAGACTGAGAAAAGACTGTTCATATGACCAGAGATAACCCAAATTTTCAATTCGAACGAAGATGCCAAGAAGAAGAATATAAAGAAGAGTATGTACGTACTCTTGATAGCTATGGATTCACTAATGATGATGAAGAGTATAAGGAATTGTATAAGGATGTGAACGTGAGGTTGAAAGCTACAGAGCAAGAAGAAGAAGGGAAAGGGGATGCAGAGATGACTGATGTTGGTCGTGATGATGGCACTCAACAGACCACATATGAATAAGTCAAGGATGATGAACATGTAATGCTTACAACTGTTCATGACACACAGAAGACTGAAGTTCTAGTGCAAAGTTCTATTTCATCCGACTTTGCCAATCAATTTCTTAACTTGGATAATGTTCCGCCAACTAACAGTGAAGTCGTTTCTATGATGAATGTCAAGGTTCGTCATGAAGAACCAAGTACTCAGAATCCATCTCTTCTCAACATACCTGTCAGGGTAATCCCGAAAACTTCAACTGCAACTGGACCAACCATTCCTCCAACAATTTCACCAATCACTCCTCTTCCACAACAGTCAACACCAACACCAACTC
Organism: Tanacetum coccineum; assembly: GCA_026074375.1. Taxonomy (NCBI): domain Eukaryota; kingdom Viridiplantae; phylum Streptophyta; class Magnoliopsida; order Asterales; family Asteraceae; genus Tanacetum; species Tanacetum coccineum. The sequence continues at coordinate 5,765 of BQNB010155686.1, forward strand.
CTGCACCAACAACTGAAACAACTACAACCACAATTCCTGCACTTCTAGATTTTTCATCCCTATTCGGATTCGATCAAAGAGTTTTTGCCTTGGAAAAAGAGCTTTGTCAAATCAAACAAGCTGACCATTCTGCTCAACTCCTCACAACTATTAAGTCACAAATTCCTGCAATGGTTGATGCTCAGCTTAGCACAAGACTTGAAGATTCTATTAAGAAAGCCTCTGGTCATACACTGCAGATTTTAAGAAGAAAGCTAAAGATGAGAGGAAAAGATACATAGATCTTGTTGAGAAGTCTGTGAAAGATATAATCAAAGATGAAGTCAAGAGTCAACTTCCTCAGATCCTACTAAAGGAAGCATCTGAATTCGCCACTCCTGTGATCTAAAGCACCATTACTGAATCACTTGAGAATGTCGTCTTAGCTAAATCTTCTTCTCAGCCAAAATCTACATACGAGGCAGCAACGTCACTTACATAGTTTGAATTGAAGAAGATCCTTCTAGACAAGATGCAGAAAAGTAAATCATATCGAGCAGCTCAAGAACACAGAGATCTCTATGATTCACTGGTCAAATCTTACAAGCTTGACAAGGACCTCTTTGTATCTTATATTAAAACATATTTTTAAATAGAGACCGTAAAGACAAAGATAAAGATGAAGACCCTCTAGCTGGATCAGACCAAGAGTTGAAGAAACGGAAGACGAGCAAGGATGCTAAACCATCAACAGGCTCTAAATCAAAAGAATCAAAGTCCAAAGGCACCAAGTCTAATCCGAAATCATCTGTTAAGTCTACGCAAGCAGAGGAATCAGTGTTTGAGACTGCAGACACCAAAATGCCACAGAATCAAGGAAGTGATTTGGGTAACACTGAAGATCAACCCAATGTCGAGGCTACTTCAAAATCTGACTGGTTCAAGAAACATGAAAGGCCTCTGACTCTTGATCCTGATTGGAATACTAACAAATCTATTGATTTTAGACCACCTCAGACTTGGATTAGCAAAATTGCCAAAGCAGGAAAACCTCCTCCCACCTTCAATGAGCTGATGAGTACTCCTATCGACTTCTCAGCATATGTCATCAACAATATTAAGATTAATAATCTGACCCAAGAGCATCTTGTTGGATTAGCATTTAATCTTCTCAAAGGAACATGCAAAAGCCGAGTGGAACTCGAATATCATTTTGAAGAATGTTATAAAGCTGTCATCGATCGACTTGACTGGACTAACCCTGAATGACATGAATATCCATTTGACCTTAGCAAGCCTCTACCGTTGATTGAAGATCAAGGTCGTCAAGTAGTTCCTGTTAACTACTTCATCAACAACGACCTCGAGTATCTGAAAGGTGAAAGCTTAAGCAGGAAATATACGACTTCTACAACAAAAACCAAGGTTGCTAAGTATGATGATATTCAAGGCATCGAAGATATCCATCGTTATGTAGTCCAGTGAAGTTAGCTTATAATAAATATGTTGTCTGGGGAATTTCACACTGGGGTCCTAAACGAAAATGGTTCTGTGGATACGTAAGCAACAGGGTGTCCAACCATGATGTGTTCTCCACAAAAAGAATCATTGCAGTAACCCATGTTAAAGTTATGAAGTGGTATGATTACGGGTATCTGGAGGAGATTGAAGTTCGACGAGAAGATCAGCAGCATTACAAATTCAGGGAAGGTGACTTCCCAAAACTTAATCTGAGTGATATTGAAGATATGTTTCTTCTCTTAGTTCTGAAGAAGCTCTCCAATCTGGAAAGAGATGTCATTTTTGACTTGAATGTGGCATTACAGATGTTTAACCATACGTGTTATTCATTCTACAGGTGGAAGTCCTCAACCTGGTGAGTCAAAAAGCTACCAGATGAAGCTTAAATATCACTAAGACTGAAACTGTTAAGGTTCGATCATCATCCTGACATAACCTACACGCATACAACAATCCTCAAGGAATCATCTATCTAGACAAGCTCAAAAGAAATAGGTTGATGCGCTCGGATGAACTCTATAAGTTCTATGACGGCACACTTACATCTGTTTGAACTGTTCTTCGTGATATTGCTTCTAGCCTAAGGATGGATTACTTGCCAAAAAGAAGATGGAGTAAATTAGACAGGAAAAGGTCTCGCATCATGATCAAGGCGATCAATCAGCAGCTCTTTGAAAGAAGGTTAACGAGGAACTTGGAGAAATTTGTTGGTGGGAGAGATTACGAAGAAGACTTCAAGCTGCTTGAACGGACAATATGACTTTGTCATATTTTGTCCCACTCCATTTCAGGTCATTCTCTCGTAATTACAAATTTGTAAATATGTAAGTAAGTAGTGTTAGATTAGAAATAGGCATATATAGTGTTGAGTACGAATTTTTAATAATTTCTTAGTAAATTCAAAAAATTTCAAATTAACGTACTCAAACACCATATAATTCCCTTATAATCTGAGGGGGGGCATTATAATGTTCCTAATACGGCTTGTTAATAATTTGAATATTTTTTCCCTGAAAGCATTTATATTTGATTCAATTGATATCTAAAATATCAAGAGATTTAACATTTTTGATAAGGGGAGAAAATGTGATTAAAATATATGGCTAAAGATGTGATTTTAAGCACTCAAGTTCAAGCTTCACCCTTCATGTGCTAAACATTTTCGAATATCGATACACATGTTGAAGGGGAGCATTACAAATAGTTTTAAGGCTGAGAACAATACCAAAAGACCGACCATGTCTATAATTAATTGAAGTTATAAGGTGGTTAAGATTAGGTATTCATTCCCATAATCCATCCAGAACTGGAAGGATCTACCTAGGGACATTCCATTAGTTAGAATAGAAGTCCTTAGGTATGATAAAAAAGAGAAAATGTGAGAAAGGTAATTAGTGCCTCATACTTAGATGAGCTAGTACTGGAACAAACCCAACAAGTTTACTAAGACATAGAAGTCTCATTAAGCACTAAAAGGGGGTTAAGAATGAAAAAAGAAAAGTTTAAGATAAAGGGTGAAAAGAAAGAAGCCCTCTTTACACTTAGGCAGAAACTAGGTCAATACATATGCTATCAGAAACACTAACATGTTGTATGGTATTGAAGACAGTCGTCTTGGACCGAGTGATGCAATGCACAACCCTCCCCAGCCACTCAAGGTCTCTTAAAATACTCTTGTTTCATTTCTCATGGAGATTACAAGCATTTCTATCGACTTTCTCACACCGACTTAGTTGGTATTGAAAAGGTGGCAGTCTGCTCCAACCTCTGATTACTAAAACCAAATGTGCACTTAATTTGAGTCAGAGACCAAAGAGATCATCTATAAATCTCACTAGGACACTATTCAATTATATTTGTTGCTCACACACTGTGAAAACAAGTAATAACTTAAGAGTCTTACGCATTATCCTTGTGATATTTCCAAAACATTAGAGTGATACTAAAGTATTCACAATAACGATGAAAATCCTTCCAGAGCCAAATCAAACAAGCTCTGCGGTAGGTGACTTGTGAGATCCTATATGGATCAAACTTGTGTTACTAGATATCGATTCGGTCCAGCTTATGAATTGACGGATGAATTTTGAAAATGATAAAACTGTTGATGTGTTATAAAAACCATTTGCATCTTAACACATCGACTGATTTTCCTAAATCAATTTTAAATCTTATGTCCATGGGAAGCCTCACAAGGGTATCTGGACATAGGAAAGATGAACACGAATTAACGACTTAATCGGGAAGATAGTAACTTAATGCTATGGAAAATTTACCAATTTACCCTTGAGGACAAAGGTAAAAAGGAAACTCTTCAAAATATATATAATATAATATAATACGTATCTTAACCGGGAAGTATGATTTCCTGGGTCGTTTCCCCAACGACTTGTGAAATTGAGACTACGTTTGATGCTTTGGACAATGAATTGAATGGGGTATAAAGTTTGGATTGATTTTCTACTTCTACAAATTAAAAGAAACAATTAAAAGCAATTAAACACTAAGCAATTAACGGGAGCAAATAAAACGCGACAATAAAGCAAATTAAGCAAAATTAACTCTTAAAAATGTAAACTAAATTTCTAAACCTAAAATAAGACAAAAGAAAATTTAAAAAAGAATTATAATTTTCAATATTTTTTAATTTATTATGAATAATAACTAATTATAATCAATAAGCTCAAAAAAAATAGCAAATTAAGTCCTAAAAATTAAGAAAAATGATTTTTAAACTTATAAAAGTCTAAAATAACATAAAAACTCAGAAAACTATTTTTAACTATTTTTAAAATTAAAATTCTATTTATAAAATTAAAGATAAAAGCTCAAAAATGAAAATTAAAATCTAAAAGTGTTGAAAATGATTTTTCTGAACGTAAACCTAGAAGTATTTAATCTAATGCTAAAAACTATTTTTTTGTATTTTTAAAAACTTTTTTCTATTTTTTATGATTTTTTGAAAATTAAAACTTTAGAAAAATGATTAAAAATAATCTACTTAATGGAAAAATGTGAAAAATTAGGGGAAAATCCTAAACCTAACCAAGATTAAAGGAAAAATTAGAAGAAAAAGACAGCTTAACAAATAAGTCCTAAATAAGCTATAATAAGCTACGGCTTATTATAAAAAGGTAAAATGAAAATGTGTACTAGTATTAAATGTGGAGAGAAGTGGATGGATGAGCTATTGTAGCATATTGGTAAGACGTGTGTATTGTGTGGGAGAGGTCGTGGGTTCTAGTCTGGCAAACCCCTTTTTTATTTTTTATTTTTATTTTTCAAAACCAAAAGTTGGAACTTATAAAACACACATTTTTAAGCACTTTTTATAAAAACAACATAAGCTGAAAGTGAGAAATAAGCTCTCTAAGAGCTTTTGAAACTACTGAAAATAGAAAGTGGGGTTTTGAAACTCAAAAAGCTAGATTGGACTAAAAAGCTTGCACAATGCTCAATATAAGCTCAAATCTAAAAACAAAAACTGTTCTAGCTAGTTAATGATGTGTATAAGCTAATTTTAACAAGCTATCTTAACCACTAACACTTTAAGCTAACTGAAATTGTGGATCAAAGTGACTATCTCAGGAACTAGCACAAAAAACTTAAAAATCAAACAAGCTAAAAAGCTCAATAAGCTTTAACTGACTATGAACTTCTGCAAACTTAATGAACTATTTATAAGCTATGATTATCAACTAAAAAAACTAACTCTATAAGCTAAAAATCTAAGATTAAAAGCTACTTCTAGTTACTACTGTTTTTGGCTTTTTGAGTTTTTTATATGAACTTTAAGAGCAAATGTACTTAAGCAAATAAGCAAGAAATGAGAAAACAAGTTTTAATCTAACTTATCCTATATCTAATCTATAAATCTACTGAGTTTTAAAAGCTAAAACTTATTTAAACTATCCTAACTTAGATTCAATAAGTCCAACAATATTAACTTATTGTTAATACTGCTTATGCAATTGACAGATTGGTTAAACCAAAAATGCAGGTGACCAAGGTGGTCAAACCTGCAATAAACACACTTTAAGAGTGTGTCTAAACACTTAACAAGCAAAAATTACACCTAGGAAAGTTGGGATCAAAAATTTCAAAGATCTAATGAGAACAAAAGCTCCCCTGGTGCTGACTCAAAGATATTAAGCCTCAAAATGTTTTTAAACACTAACTAATCATTCTAACCTTCTCAAAACCTTATCAAATATGGATATCCAACTAACCAAAGTGAATTTACCAAGTTACATTGACTATTTGAGGTCAAACAAGACTAATCCAAACACCCCTTAATATTGTTGACAGATTTCAAAAAACTTTTAAAATGGAAATCCACTTAACTAAACCTTAATACCAGATAACTACTAGCTTATAACAAGACCAATAAGCAGAAATGAAGAAAAATCTAAAAGCTAAACTACTATTTTTGGTTTTTTATGGTTTTAGGACAAAAATGAAGAAAAACTATGATCTAAATTATTTTAACTAATAACATATTACTAATGAGCATAAGTAGATTAAAACAAACACAAATAAACAATAGATAAGCACACAAGTAAAACTAATAAGCAAATAAGCAAGCATTAAAACTAGAAATTAAATGTCAAAGGAATTTAAATGAAAACTTACAAGTTGCTTCAGCTAAACAGAAGCTTAATAAGCTCAATTGAGCATCTACAAGCTCTGGCTTATCTTAAGATAAGCCAGTTAAGTCCATAGAAGCTCTTTCATAGCTAGCTTCTCTTCCAAAAGCTCACAATCAAATAAGCAAAGGTATTTAAGTTTGACTAATTTAAATGCTTTAGTATGATTGAGGATTGATTAAACAAACTCAATCTCAAGCTTATAGACTTGAGAGAGCTAAAATGAGCTTATGACAAGCTTATGAAACAGTAAAGTATGTATTTGAGGAAATGAGAGCTTATAAATGAAAACAAGATTATGTAAACTAAATGAGACTTTTATTAATGATCCAAAACAGATTACAAGAGATTAAAAAGTGAAATTACATTTTAACTAAAAACTTAACAAGCTAATTTTACTTAAAGAAAAATACAGGAAAAAATAAATAAAAAGATAGTATGTGTGTGCGGATGAGGGCCTTTTATAGCTGCTGAGAGAACCTTCTAGGGTCTGAGCACTCTTACACGCTCCTATCCATCTCTGCCGTACAAACTTTCAATCATTGGAGAGTAATTCTCAACCCTTGGATCACATATGTGCACACACGGATTGCCAGCGTGGCAATCCGTGATTGTGACACCTTGTGCTTTCTCTGAGAGTGACTCAAGTGTAAATATCCCCATTCCTTGTGCTATCTTCAATCCAACGTGTCCTCTCTTTGATGGGTTTAGCCAATAGGATGCAAGGAGTGATGTGTTTACTCTGCCATGTGTACTTGATCCCGCGAATTGTCCTATTTGCCCCTTAATTGTAGAAACCCCTTTGTTTTACCCTGAGTTAAATGGCGAAGGAGACGATGAATAGTGAATAGGTTCTTGGCGCCTTTTTTCCGTTTTAACTGAATTGGGTAAAAACAGGTATGAGTTTGGGTTTTGGCAGGTTTGGTCCTTGTGTTTATAATATGTAGTGTAAAAGATCTTTCACTTTGGACAAGAATGGTCCCTGGACTTGTGATTAAGGGTTATGGGCCTAGGAATTGGACTTTTGGTTTTATTGTTTCCGAGTAAAGGTTTAAGGAAGGATTAGGCCCATTTAGGTTTAGGGACTAATTATGTAACTTTGGAAATATGAGGGACTAGTTTTGTATTTTTGAAGTCTTTGTCTTCTAGTGTTGACTTTGATTGTTTGACTTGAGTTGACCAAGGTTTAACTATTGGTTGACTTTTGACTTTGGCTTTTTAATCCCCGGCTTCTTTTGTGCTCTTCCGTTCTCGTGTCCGTGTTTGCCCGTTTTTGACGGTTTTCTTGTGATTTTTGTCTTATCCGTACCTGCACATACAAAACACAAAAACAAGTATATCTTTGCCATTTTTAGTGTGTTTTTGGTCATTTAGGGTTAATTTTGGTATAAATGGATATGTGTATTTCACACCTATCAAACACGAATTGATGACTTAATCGGGAAGATATTAGCTTACCGGTTCACTCTTACCATGTAGTCTGCTTTGAGACGCTCTGGTAATGAGAACGGCTAGTACAGCTGCGAAACCCTGTCAAGGAGATTCTTCCGAATTCTACCTGATCACAGGAAGTATTTATACTGATCAACATGGAACCGTGGTTATTACAACCGTATTCGACGAAGTGACAAAGCCACTTTCGTCCATATATGTTGTTTATCGCTAACCCTTTCATGCAGGAAATCCCGATGGTCGCAGCAATTGGATTAAGACAAGTCAAGATTTATAGCCGCATGCTCATACTCAATCGACACACATAAGACATCATGAAAGCTCAAGTACATACTTTAAGACTTCTGCTACTCTAATACCGCACGTCCTTCTTGAAGCGACGAAGTGTTAAAGTTAAAGAACTTCAAGAAAGATGTTTTTATTTAAGCTTTCAATCTCAAGAAACGTATGAGCATGTCGGTCCGAAAGTCACAAGTACACAAGACGGCGAAAATATCACAAGATGATGATAAGAGATTATGCTTGGTTGATGATCTCAAAAAAGTTTAAGTTCACATACAAGTCAAGCTTTAAAGGAACAAGCTCAAGCCTAAAAGTCAAAGATCACTATAACATATCACAAGATAATGATTGAAGTTTAAAGACTACGAGCTCAAGACAGAAGAAAAGCATAGTATGCTAGGATTAACTGTTTTGTAAAATGGAGTGACCTCCCTTAGGGGGAGATTGTTAGGAATACGAAAAGTATCGGTCACTTCCATTATATCGTAAGATAGGCTCGTAGTATAGTTTTTGAAACCTTGATAAGGTAAACGGGCCAAATCCCATGTAAATCCCACTAGGCCTCATAAGTGGCCGGCCTTAGTGAGGTATTTATACCCTTCTCCACACCTTGGAGAGGGTTGGTTGTTCACTTTCCCATTTCTAATCTAATATTGCTCTCTTCCCTTTCTCTCTCTAAAGTGTTCAATCCTTCTACTCTCTCTCTAGTTTTCTTCTCATTTGATTGTGAGATAAGATATATCATTTATTCTACAATAGTCTTGACTGAAGTCCTTATGAATCTTGACTACTGCTTCTTTTCTACTCAAATGCTCAACCTGTACGAAGACTAAACTTTCATTTGGGGGTTAGTAAAATCAGGTCTGAGAAATGTACAAAGATGTGTAAGTCACAAATCTGCTATAAACAATAATTAGGAGTCATTACATTTATATATTTGAAGCCAAAAAATTTAGAAACATGTACAGATTCCATATACTCTCCTAACATAATTAGGAGAAACCTGGACACATATTTCTAATACAATCCGACAAATTATCAACGGATACACAGAGTACCGCGACACTAGATCTACACATTGAACGCACTATTTTACTCACGATACTATCTACGGAGGCACTTTAATTATCAGGATCTATACTCGAAGAATCCACTTTATCACCACCCATATCTTCCTACTTCCTATGCTCGTCAGCCGCCACATTTTCTGTAACAGAAATCAAACGATCCCACATTTTTTAGATTACTTATCTCGACCCGTAAGCCAATTCACCAACATGAAACGAGAGAAAAAAGAAATACCTTTCGCCTCAAGGAATCTTCCTTTTGAAACTATTTCCTAATCCTTTTCTGACTTGCTTCAACCTTCTTTGCTATTCTTGCTTCGTGAGTCTGTCTAAATCGCATAAAAGTAAGCAACTAAAAGTAAGATCAGATGTGAAATTATTGTAAACAAATAACGCACCTATCTCTTCTTCTTTGAGGCCACATGTAGAATCACAACCCGAATTATGCACTAGACAAATCTTCTAACCCATCAATAATACATGATGGTTTAAGATGCAGGTTACTCAAAGATAAATGTGTGGCTCAGATTTACGAGTGTAGAACTGGTCAAAAGGGTATTTGAACCCGCCACGGATGCAAACACTTTTTTGATCATGTTGCCGCACCAAGATACGGTTGGTTTCACCCGTGGTGATCCAGCAAGTTATTAACC
>BQNB010155688.1:2865-15363 GCA_026074375.1 Tanacetum coccineum
GGGGTTATGCGTCAGTCGCGGCTCCATTAACAGACTTGCTGAAACACGAAGGGTTCAAATGGGGGGACGCGGAGGCTCAGGCTTTTGAGACACTTAAGCAACAATTATCTCATGCGCCTCTGTTAAATCTTCCAAATTTTGATCAAGTATTTGTAGTCGAGGCGGATGCGTCGGGGGATGGAATCGGGGCGGTCTTGATGCAAGGAAATCGGCCCATTAGTTATTTTAGCCGTAAGTTGGGGCCGCGGATGCGGGTGGCTGCCACTTATCAGAAAGAGTTGTTTGCTATTGTGGAGGCTGTGTATAAATGGCGGCAGTATCTGCTTGGTCAAAGGTTTACTATACGTACGGACCATAAAAGTATCAAAGAATTAATGCAACAAGTAATTCAAACACCGCTCCAACAAAAGTATGTAAGGAAATTAATGGGGTTTGACTTTGATATAGAATATAAACCAGGGGCAACGAACCAGGCTGCGGATGCTCTTTCTAGGGTGTTCGAGGAAGCCGAGCAGGTTACGGCGGCATTCTTGGCTTTTAGTCAGCCACTGGTCGGGTTCATTGGGGACTTGCGAGGTGAGAATGAGACATTAGCTGAGTTACTGGAGATACATGGAAAAATGAATAATGGCGAAGTACTTAGTGGGTTTCGACGAGAGAATGGGCTGTTAATCTACAACAACCGTTATTTTCTGGGGCAAGAGTCGAAGCTTAAGACATTACTGTTGCGAGAGTTTCATGACACTCCTAGTGCCGGGCATGGGGGAATCAAGAAGACATTGGTTGGATTGTCGGCTTTGTTTTTCTGGAAGGGAATGCGCAAGTCAGTGGAGGAGTTCATTAAGAAGTGTGTGGTGTGTCAGCAAACCAAGTATTCCACGGAAGCTCCTGGTGGGTATTTATAACCACTGCCGACGCCGTCTGCGGTATGGGAAGATGTGACGATGGATTTCATTACGGGGTTACCGGCTTTTCAGGGTATCACCGTTATTTTGGTGGTAGTAGATCGTTTAACAAAGTATGCTCATTTTGGGGCATTGCCTACTAGTTTTAATGCTTCAAATGCCTACTAGTGTTATTATAGCTTCATACAGTAGTTGAGAGAAGTGTTAGTCTTGTACATTGGGCTTAAACATATTGGGATATCTAAATACCTAATTACTTTCTTGCAGTGATACCTTTATGTTTGTGAACTAATTGTTTCTTTTTGGTAGCAGTTATTTCACTTTAGTAGAGTAAGAAGTTAAGTCATAGCTTACGCGGATCGCATCCAGCGAGAGGATGGGCATCGGAAGTTGTGAATCGTTAGTTCTAGTTAAGCATTGTATACTTAATACACACGCGCACACTGCCATTGGTCTAGCAAACCGGCTGCAACAGTGTGGAGTCGCTCTTATCCTATTGGCTGTAATTTTATTGTTTAATCTAATTAACTAGTTATCACTGATAAGCATTTAAAATAGTCAAACCTTTTTCAAGGCTTTGTATGGTTCAGGTTGCCAATAGGGACTGTAAGGGTTTTACGCGCTAGCCAATCTCTGAGGGGTTCAAGGGTCTGTCGTTGACTAGTTGGTCGATTTGCTGATGGAACGTGGACATAGTTTGTCTGACAAGCAAGACTCAAAGGAAAACTGTTATCGGCTAAAACCAACGACATGGAATGGCAGAGGCTTTATTGCAAATCAGAGGCGGAGTATCAGTTGCGAGTTTAATGTTGGAAGATTATGGTGTTTAGTCAAATGCTTTGTCATATCCTATAAACCAGAAATAGTGGCTCTGTCATCCCTTAATGAGAAGCGGCAGCCATTCTCTCATTAAGTTGGTCATGCGATTTTTATGGTCCTTAACAGGGTTGGAAGCAAAAGCGGTGTAGGGAAAGTGCGATCTTACGTCTAGCTTCTTTAACTGCCAATCGATAGTAAGATACTAAACCTCCAGCTGTCCTTTCATTAGTGTCCATTCTTATAAAGCATTTCGTTGGTTTAATGTGACAAACAGGTGATAAGTATAAGAGCAGATTGTTCTCTGTGGAAGCTTTCATGTTGCAGGAAACCAGTCGAAAAGACATCAACCATTAGACAATTATGTCTGGATACGTTGTTGGGGTTTTTTGCTATAAAAATGGAGTCCAGCTGAGTTGATTATAGGTCCAAGGGGTTGCAGAGGATCTCACTTAAGATGTGTATGGCCATGGTGGGGGAGGTGGGTTATCCGAGTTATCCATCATCATGCTTTTTATCACGACGTATAACCTTGAGGTCATTGTTGTTATTGTGTGAGACGGAGATGAATGTATTACATCACGGTGAAGAACAACGTCGTTGAGGGGCATCTTAAGCGCGTGTCTTGTCTGCTCCTAGGATTGGTCATAAGGACTTCCGTAATGCGGGATAGTGATTCTTATCTTTTTCAAGAGAGTCTATTAGTAGGTCAAGTATGTTTAGTGATATGTAGTGTCGAGTCTTCGGTTGTAGGATATATGTGTGTATGTAAATTATAGTGATTGTGATTGGCAGTCGACACGTTCGGAGATTATCTCTAATCTATGTATTTGAAGCCAATTAGCCCTTTCTTTATAAGTCATCGTGATTTACGTAGTTAAATGTCTGTATGTTGCTATTTCTACTTATTCTTATATAGGGTGATGGTCTTGTCTGCTATTCCGCTAAGTGGTGATAACTTTCATTGATACAAGTAGGTTGTATCATAAATTACGTTTATGGTTGAACTACGGTACTCTTTATTCTTCAATTATAAATGATATCTGAAAACATTGATTATTTATGTTGTCATGTGCAAGGCAATTCGAAGTTGGAAACACTTGGATAATCAAATTCTGTTCCTCGGATTCTCACTCAAGTGCAGAAAATATGTTGGTAACTTTGGTTTATTTGATCAGTAAATATGCTACTATGTCATGATTCTATTTTGTTCTTTTTTTTATATTCTTTGAGGAAGACAATATGTCTTACAAAATGTCATTCAAGTTTTATGTATCATGAACAATGTGTACGGATGCAGCGCTCATTTTTCACCACCTTAATTATTAACGGTTACTGAACTAGATATGAAAAAAGTGAGGAAGATATTTTGTCGACGATTTGATATAATTGGAGATGGGTGTACTGATATACGAAAGTGAAGAATAGCAAATTTATTTCTTATTTGATTTTGCGGAACCTATCGCAATGTTTTTTATTAAGTGATAGCGGATCGCGGATAGTCAGGAAAGTGAAAAAAAAATCATAATACTACATTATGATGTTTTTGAAAACTAAATGACAAGACTTTAAATCATAAAGATTTTTGGATTTGGGAGTCTTCCTTTGTTGATACTAGCTAAGAATGTTATATAACGATATAGATTACTGTTGGAAACCGGAGTGCTATTCATCGCAAAGAACGCTCTACTGATAGACGTAGAGTGTTACATTTGATATTGTTTTCTTACGCATGTGGATAATTCGGATCGCGTTCTGGACCGATCCGCCCCACTTTTGCACGTGAAGTTAAGCAAAGACAATTTGACGCCGTCTTTAGTTTTCATTTAGGTGTACTGAGTTCTATAAAGAGAGAAATCAGCGTGCTCACATGTGCTTCGGGCGTATCGTTCGGGTTCTCATGATAGAACGGTTCGTGACGTCTTTGCATATGATCATTTTGAGTTCGTTAGCCTTGACTAGATAAAGACCTCATTTGACAGAGATATACGGCAAGATCTCTTTCCAAACAATGGATGAGTGGTTGTGTGTCCCGTTCATATTGCGTAGGGATATGAAGAGAAATTTAGTGGATGATTTATTTTTTTACGAGCAGTTCAGACACAATGACACAACGCGCAACGTAGATACACACATATTGAGTGCCGTTTCTTATATAATAATAGACCAGAGATAAATTATAAACTGGGGAGTTTTTGGTTATATAGATACAACAAACAAAGATTGTGATTAGAGATAATTTTGTTTTTTATACATAAATAAAATGGGTTTTCATTTGATAACAAGTCGAGAGATTTGGAGGAATAGGTAGGAAAAGTAAATTTTTCCCGCACGCGATTAGGATATCAATAAAGAATTGAATGGGGGGCTTTGGAAATAACTTTTAGAACTACGGATTACCATTTTCCTGTGATAAATCAGACTCCCATGATTCTAGAAGATGACGTACAATGTCATACCAACAAGAAAGGATTGTTGCAATTAATATGGTGATTTAGTGATTAGTCGTATGTGTTTTTTTGCAGGAAAATAGGTCTGTTAAAGGTTTTAATTCGTTCGTTGGATTTGAGGTTGCTAAGTATCTATGGTTTACTCTCGGTAATTGATATATTTAGCACGACGATTTTTAGAGATAGAAGCTTTATCCTTACCTGAAACAAAAATCTCTAGAATGTAAATGAGCTTAGCTCTAGGTCATTATTCTAATGATCTTGTGAGGCATGTCAAGTATTTTAAATTTGTTTATATTATAACATGCGGTTTATATGTAGAGTAAAGTAGGCTAGTTATGAGAAAGTTTGTAGGAAGAAATTTTCAGCGTAATTTCGACATCATTTGATAAGATGGGTGGTCTTTAAACAAAGAAGAGCTTATAATTTGAAACTCTTATTATAAAAACTTCTGAGCTCTAATCGACTAAAGAAGTTGTCAGCTCTCATTTGGTTTTAATGTAATTTTCAATTTCGTTGATGGGAGTTTACAAGATAGAGAGTGGAAATAGGGTTCATTACCTGTGATGGCTTGCTAAAGTGTTGAGTGGGGTTGTGATGTTTTGGAAGTATGATTTTTAAAGTATGGAGGCTTGACTTGAAACCCTATGGATGACAGGAAAGAAGCTTTGCGGAATAGTGGAAAAATGGTAATATAGGATAGAGTAATATTTAGGGAGTCTGCTAGTATATAATTTATATAAAGGTTTTTAATAGTGTTTTGTTTGCCATGATAGATTATATCATTATTAACTTGTTTGCTTGTTATAAACTCTCCTTCTCCTTCTCACTCTATATAAATAAATTAAAAATAATGTAAGTTAGTATCATATTAACATATGGATTAAACAGAGATAGCAAGATTTACCTGCGTCTTAACGGGACGTTAATTTTTTAGTTTTATTCGTATTTATTTTATTTTTATTTTTGTTTTTTTTCGAGCGTTTTTTTTTATGTTTTTAATAGTTGTTAAGTTTAGTTTTTTTTGCCCATGTTACTGCCGTATGTCGTTTTTTCGTTTGCGTTGATGACATTGTCAATAATTCTTTTTTTTTTCATTTAATTTTATGCGGTGTTTCTATTATTGTCGGTCTCTGTATTTAATAGTATCCTGGATTTTTACTTTTTCAATATAGTTTAGTTTTTTTGTGATGGTCTTAGCGTTTTTTGTTGCGCTTCGCTGTTAAAATTTTTGTTTTTTTTGCGAAATTTTTTTTTTGGTTCTCATAGGTGTAAAATGACATACGTGTTATATGTCAATTCGGAAAATGTATACCGACGCGGTTATTTTTTTTATCTGAATAAAATTTCGTGGGGTACTTTTTTTTTTTTTTATAACATTTTTTTTCCTCCCTTTTTGTAAGACCTGACTATTTAAAAAAAGAAAAAAAATAAAACTAATTGAGCCGGCCCAAACTTTTTGGGCTAACTTAAAAAGATTGAAATAGCGTGGATATGTAGGTTATAAATCGTCCGTCGTTTTAGATTCTAGATATCGTGGTTTTAGTAGTTTTTTATTTGCGTTTACGGGTTGTTGGTCGCTGTGTTAAAAAATTTTATTTTTTTTATTTTTTTTTGGCGAATTTATTTGTTTTGGTTCTCTAATGGTGTAAATTCGACACTGTTTAAGCTCAAATTCGGAATGTTATACGGGGTATTTTTTATATGTCACCATGGTCTATGGTTAATTATGTAACATTTTTTGTTTTCCTCCTTATGAATTGTAGCCAACAATTTAAAAAAAAAAAAACTTAATTGGGCCGGACGCGAACCAAATTTTTGGGCTAATTTTTTTTTGGGCTTTTTTTGGTCCCTGCAACTGTAGCATGTGCTACAATGCTTTAAAATAGTATATTTTTTTTTTTATTTTTATTTTTTTTTGCGATTTTATTTTTTTGGTCCTCATGGTGATAAAAGGGACACTGTTAGAAGTCAAATTCATGAAATGTGATACCGCGGTAATGCGTTTTATGTCAATGCGTTGGTATCTTATGTGTAACATTTTTTTACTTTCTTCTTTTGTCGCCAAACTATTTAAAAATAAAAAAAAAAAACTATTGAGGCCATGGCCACGAATTTTTGGGTAAAATTTTTTGCGGCGCTTTTTTTGCTTTTAAAATGAATAGTGGGGAAGCTACATATGTTCAAAAACAGGAAAAATTGCACTGTTTATTAAGTCATAATTCGGAAATGTTACCGCGGATAGTTTTTTTATGGTCAATGCAGTTCGGTTACTTTTGTAAATTTTTTTCATCCTTATTTTTGTGCAAAACAATTAAAAAAATATAAATAAAAGAATAATTGGACGGGCAATTTTTTAGGCTTTTTTTGTCCCAGCTCTGTGCACTATAGCAGAGTGCTACAGTTGCTTTTTAAAATGAATAGTTGAAATATCGTTCATAACTTAACGTCGTTCAAATTTAAATGTGTAATTGTAAGTAATATTGTGTTTTTTTAAGAAGTTGATCATTATATTAATTAAAGAGCTATTTATCAGTGACATGTTGTATGAAATGAGTTTTTTTAATATAGTTGGAATAGTTATAAAATTTTTTCTATGTGTTTTTTTAATCAGGGTTCTAAAAGGCTCGCTTTGGCGCCGCTAAAGCTTCGCAAAGGTGTGAGGCGTGATCTCCATGCTACGCAATATACCAAAGTTTAGGCTTAAGGCGTGACCTGAGATGAGGAGTGGAAAACGTGATGCGTGAAGGCTTTTTTGAATTCAATTTCGATAAAAATCGTTTTTTATACATAATTAAAAAAGATTACATGCACATATAGTTTCTTGACTTTATTCCTTATATATGACATCTTTTTTTAAACTCATATATTTGAAATATGATATAAACATATATACTTATAAATATTTCATATTTTGTGCCGCTTTAAGTCACGCCTTAAAAAACTAGGCGTGAGGCTTGGCCATGCCGTCACGCCACGCCTCAGGCAATTTATAACCTTGATTTTAATCAAGATTATAAATAGCGTGAGGCGTGGCGTGGCAGCATGGCCAAGCCTCGCGCCTTAGGAGCCATGGCGTTTTTTAAGACGTGAATTAAAACGGCACAAAATATGAAAATATTTATAAATTTATATGTTTATGTCATATTTCAAATATATTGAGTTTACAAAAAGTGTCATACATAAGGAATAAAATCAATAAAATATCTTTGCGTGTAATCTTTTTTATTATTATAAAAAAACGTTTTTTTAATATTGAATTCAAAAAGAATCAACGCATCACGTCACGCCTTAAACCTACGCCTTAGTCTATTACGTAGCGTGGAGGTCACGCCTCACGCCTTTGTAAAGCCTTAGCAGCATCATGACGTGCTTTTTTAAACCATGCTTTTAATTATTCATATGAACCTTGTATAGTGTACGAATTTTAATTTTGCAAATTAGAATAGGGTTTTGGTCATAAACTAGTCACGTACCCACATACATACACCATCTAAATATCTGAACTAAAAAATAGTTTCACTTTTTTTTTACCATGTACATATGGTCTTTTTTTTGGGTTTAAATTGTTATTTAGAGTTTAGATCTATGGATTAGTTTAGGTATGTACTATGGGATTTTATCAATTACTTAAAATCTACAATTAATAAACTTTTAAATGTATTTGTTTAACCTAACAGAGCTGAGAAAGTAAGGATAATGTTTGAGCAATTTGACTTAAACGGAGATGGAGGTCTTGACAAGCGGGAACTAGGTATTTTGCTTGGAAAAAAAACCCCTCACATTGAAGCTCTTGAAGAGGTTCGTAGCTACGTTGACAAGGTGTTCCGTTGGTATGCCAAATATATTGATGGTGACAAAGGACTTACTTGTGATGGACTTTTACGAACCTATGACCATGGCATCGATAGCTTGGATGTTGACTTTGAGACGCTAGTATTAGAGTTGAGAACTTCAACCGAGACTGAAAATGCGTCAAGAAAAAAGGACAGGTAATTTTTTACTACATAATTTTGGCAATCCAGAATATATATCTATTATTATAAAAGCTTAGAATCGAAATATTTCAAAAAAAAATCAAGAAAAAACAAATTGAATTAATAAAGGTGTTCGTTTTTGCCACGAGCTAAAAGTAAGGACCATGTTAATTAAGAAACCAGCATATGTCTGCATATCAAAGTGTTGGCTCAATTTTGTTTTTATGATTAAAAGAAGAGAAATTGTAACAAAAAACGTGCTAAGAAGTTTAATCTTTTAATATTAGATAAAGATATAATTAGCAGCATAAAAAAATGGTCCTGTGGTCTGTCGATCTAAGGTTTATAAGTTTTAGATTTTGTTAAACGAAAAGAGAGTCCTAAACTTTTTATTCGCCCGGATCACTGTCCC
Source organism: Tanacetum coccineum (assembly GCA_026074375.1). Taxonomy (NCBI): domain Eukaryota; kingdom Viridiplantae; phylum Streptophyta; class Magnoliopsida; order Asterales; family Asteraceae; genus Tanacetum; species Tanacetum coccineum. The sequence continues at coordinate 11,426 of BQNB010155688.1, forward strand.
AAACGTTATGCACACCCGTATCGGGTTGTAGGTCCGTTGACCAACATTTTTTCGTTGTTTGAGCGTGGTTTAATGTTGATTAGGTATTGGGTATAGCATGACAATAAAAAAACCCTCGTGCTTGTATCAGAAAATGATCCATGGTGATTAGGTTTCTTTGTGTCTCAGAAAGTCGTTCCTCCCCTCCCTGTAGAACAGTTAAGTTTTCGAGATTTTTTAAAAAAAAAATTCGGAACATTTTTTATTAAAACATGCGAGAAAGTTTTTTTAAAACAGTTTCAAAAAAAATTTTTACCGAAAATTTAAATATTACTTACATAAATTTAAAAAAAAAATTTCGAGAAATTTTTGTTAAATAAGAAATTCGAATTTATTTACATAAATTTAAAACATTATTCGAAGAAAATTTGTTTAAAAAAAAAATTCGAATTTTTTAAAAAAGCATTCAAAAATATTTTTTAACTAACCGAAATTTAAATATTTCTTACATAATTTTAAAAAAAAAAAATTTCGAAAATATTTCTTTTAAAAAATTATTCGAGAAATTTTTTTAAAAAATTCGAATTATATTTACTATAAATTTAAAACAATTTCGAGGAAATTTTATTTCAAAAAATTTTTTTAATTTTACGCGAAAATATTAAATATCTCACATAAATTTTTAAAAAAATTCGAATTTTGTTACATAAATTTAAAACATTTCGAGAGAATTTTTTTTTTTAAAAAAATGTCGAAATTTTTATTAAAACAATATTCGATGAAATTTTTTTCTTAAAACATTTCAAAAAAAATTTTACGCAGGAAAATTTTAATATTCTTGACAGTAAATTTTAAAAAAAAAAATTTCGAGTAAATTTTTTTAAAAAAATTCGAATTTTTTTACAAAAATTTAAACATTTCTGAAGAATTTTTTTATAAAACAATGCGAATTTTTTTTAAATACATTTCGAGAAATTTATTTCGTAAAAACATTTAAAAAAATTTTTAATACCGAAAAGTTAAATATTCTCAAAATTATATAAAAAAAAATTAACACACATTAATATAGAAAGTATGAAAAAAATTTAAAAAATGAAGGGAATAAATATTGTACTATAGAGATGTAGGTTATTTTGAATATCACATAAACACAACTAGGTACCAATATTTTTAAAGTTATATAGGATTTAAATGTAAAATATATTTGAAAAAGACAAAAATCGAAATATTTCAAAAAAAAATCAAGAAAAAACAAATTGAATTAATAAAGGTGTTCGTTTTTGCCACGAGCTAAAAGTAAGGACCATGTTAATTAAGAAGTCAAAGTTGGGCTCAATTTTGTTTTATGAATTAGAATGAAGGAAATGAACAAAAATACGTGCTAAAGTTTTAATCTTTTATATAATAAAATAATTACATAATTTTATAATTTTCTTGCCAAAACAATCTTATAGAAAAAAATTTGGAAAAATCATGTCGCTTGATTTTGACACGTGATTAAAATCGTTGATTGTTAAAAAAATTGAATCAAATTTGGTCTAAAATGAAAATTTTGGTGAAGGAATTTGGTGGAGAAAAAAACACATAAAAATATAGGTGTTAAATTTATGAAAAACAAAAACTTAAAAAAAAAAATGAGGTAATTGATAAAACTTTAGTGTTGAATTTACAATAAATTATATGAAGTTAAGTGAAAATTTATAAGTTCTCATGTTTTCTAATAACTTCAAAAAATAAACAAATAATTCCTTAGACTTTATAATCCTTGACTTTATATTTTGAAGTTAGGGCTATATGTTAATTTTAGAATACAACATATATATGGATAAGATAATTAATATCAAAATACAACATATATATGTATATGAACAACTCATGTTTTTTCCTCTTTATAATTTTTTGTAAGAATATATTAAAAAAATTACCATATGCGTTCAATAAGACTCATTGTTGTTCTATTTTATAAGTTTATCCCATTCATACACGGGTTTAAATATTAAATACGACTAAAATATTATTAACAAGAATATAAATATCAAATGTAAGCACGAATTACTGTGAAATGAAAACAAATATACACGATTGCACTTATAACAACGACTAATGTGATTCATATTTAAACTTTATATAAGGATATATGAAAAAACATTTAAAAAAAAATATTTTTATGGCAACTTCATTAATGTTCATCCTGTGTTATTAAACTCACGTATTGTATACAACATGATATCATACACGGGTTTGAATATTAAATACGGCTAAATTATGATTAAAAGCAATATAAATATCGAATGTATGCACGAATCACTCTGATATGAAAACAAATATACGTGATTTTACTTATAACAAGGACTAGTGTAATTCTTATTTAAAGTTTATATAAGGAAATCTGGAAAAACATTTAAAAAAACTTTATATTTTAACTTTATCAACGTTCATGATATGTTATTAAACTCACATATTTTGTACAACATAATACTGATAGTTAAATTTTAAACAACATAAACCTTAACATGCACGTCACTTAAACAAAGTTAAATCTTTCATTCAACAAAAATCTTTTACAAAATATAAATCGATATTAATACATACTGAAATCTTTTATTTAAAAACTAAAATTTTAAACACGGGCAAATATTTATATGTTCTTATACTACTAAACTAAAATTCTAAAATAAAATTGATTCATGTGTAAACTTGTGTGCGTGCACGAGACTTATAACTAGTAAAAAAAAATTATAGTAAAAATTAAAAGGTCTGGTGCAAAATAATTTCATATTTTCTTATTGCCAAACAAAATTTGCAATCAAGTCCAAAACATTATAAAATAATCTAATACTAAATTCAGTTTTATGGAGTTTAAATGTAAAACCCGATATTCGTAATTTTTAATACTTTTATTTTTTAGCAAATCCATGCTAAACTTAATATTTTTTAATAAAAGGATATTTAGTATTATTTTTGTTATTGTTACTATTATTATCATTATAATTATATTAAATTAATTGTAATATCTAAATTCTTTAAATTCATGTTTCATAAATATGAAAATGAAAACACGAATTACTATAACACTCATATGAATAAATGAGAATAATATAAAATAGGGCAAATGACACAAAAATGTATCCAACATAAGGGTCATTTTCAATCAAGGTATCGCATTTTTTTTATATATGAAAAGGCGCCCAACTTTTTTTTTTCCAATTTGAGTGTTTTCGTTAGATGTATAACGATCATCCGTTAAATTTTACATTTCAAATCCACCGGCCGCTACCACCGCCACCAATCATCGTTACGAATCATCGTTCTTCGACTATTTCATCTATAACTGGTGGGATGCAAATGAATATATTACACTAAGATCAAACGTTAAACCAACCATAATAAAACAAGTTATATATCAACACACGTTCTCAAGTGTCTTTTGTGATAATTTGCTCATTAGGAGTACTCGATACCAATTTCCTAATTAGGAGTACTTGATACCAATTGACCTTCCCTTATACTCGTGGCCTTAGTCCCTTTGATAGAATCTTTCGATGTGTTTTCTGGATGTAAGATGTTACCTGATTCACCAAGCATCTTTTCAGCAGCTAAATCGGAAGGACTTTTCACAGAAACATCTAAAGGGAGTGGAATGGAACCCACTTTGTTTGCTGAACGATTTTTCTTCTCTTCGCTAGTATCCATTGAAGAAGAGAGACCTCCAATTATCCTCCCTCGTAAAACCTTAGGTGCAGTAAAGAATAATGTTGAACATGAACATGAGACACATGTCAGTTTCATTGAAGACATGATTGAAACAATACAATTAGTCTGAAATTTGACAAAAGAGAGTTTAAAAGGGTTATTATACAAAAAAGTTACTATACTTTTCCAAAAAGTTCGCCTAAGTTACTAAAGTTTCATTTTGTTCACTTAGGTTACTAAACTTATGAAACGTGACATTTGAGGTT
>BQNB010155689.1:0-15363 GCA_026074375.1 Tanacetum coccineum
CCCGGCCCGTTTAGAAAGCCCAAGTGCCTCGCTAGAAGGCTAGGGTATAAATATCCCTTCACCACACTTGGTGAAGGGTGTTGGTTACATTTTCTTACACACTTGTAATCCTCCAAACTCTCTCTAATCTAATATTCTCTTTGTTTCTCTCTCTACTTTCTCTCTCTAAGATTTCTTCTCATTTTCTAGCATCTTGGTATAGATTAGTGTTGTATAATGGATTAAACTAGTGGGATAACAAGAACTGAATTAATATGGTTACTAACCAAGAATAAAAATGAATCATCCAGTTTACCTAATAACCACTAGATCTAAAAAGTTTGTTACCAATTCAAATAATTCATGTAACTTTAATCTAATTAAAACTAATTAAACATAAATAACAAGTTATTAATTAGATGAATAACATACCCTTGCTATCGACATCAAAAAGGTTTGTTACAGTTGCGAGATCTGCTCATATTCATCGGAATAAAGGGTTTTTCAACGTAATATTAGTGGCAGTTGCGAAAACCCCACTAATCGAAACAAAGGAGATACGGTTATGAACGAAATATAACCACAATGAATCGTCGCAAACCCCCACTAAATGAAATGAAGTGTTCTAACCCAAATGCATCCATATCAATCCAGGGAGAAAGAAACAATAATTAATAATAATATTATTTTATTTCACACCTACCGGTCGCTCCAAATAATTAATGTTATACGGTGGTCGCTCTATGTATTTTGTATTTAAAATATTGGTCAACTTGAAGTCGCTCTATGTATTAATACAGGTCGCTCTATGTATTTTGGTTTTAAATATTGGTCAACTTGAAGTCGCTTTAAGTATAAATACGAGGTCGCTCCAACTATTAAAAAATATTTCTAAAAAAGTACACTTACACAAATAGTACCTTAAAAGTATAAATATTAATATTTTAATGGGTCGCTCTGAAGCATTTGAGGAACACACTATTTTTTTAGGCAAAAAATGCATACCCCAAAATCTTTTGGAGCAACATAGATATAACTCTTTTTCTATAAATATAAACATGTCAGCTAAGTGTAACATGTCGGCCTTTTTTTTAACCTCAATTATTGGAGAAAAAAAAGGTCAGAGAGTTGCAAGCAATTAACAAGTGTTTCCTATGCAGAACATTGTCGTTGTCTTTTGGTTCAATTGGCTTTTAGGCCTCATGAATGGTTGTTCCCTTATTTTTTATCTTTTCAATGGGATGCAACAAATAGATTTCAACTTATTTTCTTTTAAGAAATGTACTGTACTACGTAAGTTAAATAAATAAATACGTGCATCAGCAATGAGACTCGGCTAAACATATATCCATTTGATCAAGGTGTAGATTATTTAATTTGTTAGGAGTATCACCGTTTTGATATAATAAAGTTATTTTAAATTCGTTTTTCTTATTCTTCTTTCGCACGGGGCTTGTACATTATATTTTTTAAATATATTTATAATTTTTATTTTTTCTGTTTTATAAGTTATGAAAGTTTAAGGGGTTATTTGTTTTTTTTAAGTCATAATAAAATTTGTAAATTTATAAATTTACACTTAACTCTATACAATTTATTTAAAATTAAACCACTAAAGTTTTTTTTTTTTTTAACTCTACAATTTTTTTTTAAGTTTTTGTTTTTATAAATTTGACATATATTTTTATGTGTTTTTTTTCTTTATCGGATTTCTCCACCAAAATAATGCCAATTTTAGAAGTATTTAAGCTTTTTAATTAAACATATATTCAAAAATAATAAAAAATTTGAAGCATCATACCTAATAAGAAAATATTCTTTTTTTTTAAATGCAAAAATCCTCACTTTTCGTTTTCCTTTACTAAGTAAAAAATACTATGATAAAAACAAGAAAAAAACAGTCTTAATCACCACTTGAAACCACTTCTTTCCTTCTGCTAAGAAATCTAATTGAAAGAACAAATTACAATTCTCAGCTCCCGTATGAAAGTGTATTCTTATATTGAATATTATAACTGAAAATCGATGTGGCCGGTATTGTATTTGTTAACCTATCAAAAATAACTTTGATTACTTGTAAAGTGATTAATTATCTGTTCATATAGATAATTGTTTTTATATGCAGTATGTGGTCTCTCATTTGTTGAACATCCACATCATGTCTTATAATAAGATCATTGTTATCGTCTTCAATTTCATTATCAAGTAACGTGTTTTTTTCATTTTTGTTAGGTATTCTACAATAAGATTTGAATATTATGAAAGTTGTTTTGATTTTATCTATACTACATTATAAAGCATTTGGGACTTTCTATTTTTAGAAAGTCTGAAAATTCAGACTTTTTACCTTTCTTTTTATGAAAATATCTCTTTTTAACAACAAACATATCAATCTAACTTTTTGTTATTTGCAATTTTGACTTAAAGTGGCATGTGTCAATTCTTAACTAAAAAATCACTTTTATTTTTATATTGAAATATTTTTTTATCTTTTTTTATGATTTAATTTCATCATATTTTTTAAAATTTTGTGTTCTTTAATTCAACATCCATTTTAATATATTTTTTTTATTTTTTAGTTTTTTTTAATGCCCTCCAAAACAGCTGTTTTGCGCGAGGGACATTCTAGTAATTAATATAAGGTTTTTTAACTTGTTTCCTAAGGGCACAAGATAAGAAGCCAGAGATCCACAGAAAAGTACTCAGGGACCTACTGGGTCCCTGTGTACTTTTTTGTACCTTTCTGTGGGTCCTTATGTATTTTTCTGTACTTTTTTGGCTTCTTATCTTGGGCCCCTAAGGTACAAGTTAGAAAAAACCTTAATATAAATATATAGTTTTTTTCTAAGAAATGTCTCGATCTTAGCATATATAATTAAAGCATTTTAAATGAATAATAAAAAGAAGTTTTGAATAAAACTTTTGAAGATGAAGATTATAGCCAGAAATAGAATATTGTACTCATTAATAAAAAGAAAGGTAAATTACACGCTTGGTTCCCAAAATCCTTTTCGTTCTTACGTTTGATCCTTCGTTTTCATTTTTCTTCAGGAACGTGACATACTGGAGGTCTATGCAGAAGTATGAGGGTGCTGATATCACGTCTATGGTGACTCTACTGGTACTCAGTTTTTAGCCCGTGGCTTTGCTGTTTAAAATGGCATAGGTTTCTCTAAGTGCACACATATTTACTATATAAGCTGCTGGTATATTTGCTATTAGTAAGAAACTATTGTTCTTTATGCAGTAGATGGAATATTGTCACCTTTTAGAGCTAGCATATCAATGTGAGGATTTCTACATGTGATTAATATATACAAGGTTTTCTTTTCTCTTGCGCACATACAAACAAACTACTATTCCCCCTCTCTGTATACATGTCAATTATCAGCTTGGTTTTTATGCACATGAATTTTTTTTACTATTTTATAAATGTTTTGACGACATGAAACATCGAATTAAATATTACTTATACGAACATGACAATTTTTTTTTACTATTTTATATATGTTTGGGCGACAGGCTTGGGAGATGGCAAGGGTTCAAGACACAATTCCATAATTCATGATGCTCCAAGTGCAGATTTACATTCTTTAACAAAGGATTTTGCGAAGAAAATTGGTGACATCGTTGATCTATATGTTTTGGCCATGGAGAAGCTCAGTGTTTATACTTGATATATATAGATGTTCTGGTTTATGTTTCTTTGGCAATTGAAACAGGTTAAACTAAAGCAAGGATTAGAATGCGCGATGAAGATATTATTGGGCCGAAACCCATCCAACCGGGTAATCACAAACCCGCTGACAAGACAGTTACAAAATGGCAGTTACATAACTGTAAAACAGTTATTTACCAAGGGACGCGACTCTTCACTCGCACCCTTTCATGTAGTATAAATAGGAAACGATTTGTAAACATCAAAGATGATGACATATTAAGATTTAATAAAACTTTATATTTCTGGTATATTTTGATTAGAAGTTAGATTTTCGATCCAACATTTGGCATCAGAGCTTTTGGTATTTTTAAACCAAATCATCATATACCGTTTCAGAAAATCATCACTGTGTTCCCGGTTTCGAATCTAAAGAACAAACCGCACCAATTTTTCAAGGAAAAACAGTTTGCAAATCAAACAAACACAATCTAAATCATTTCGTGTTTTATCAAATCTCTGTATCAGGAGACCCCAACGATTGCCACCAAGTGAATACTCACTGGCAACAAAAGGGTTTCATCCCTGCAAACTATTATCAAGATCAATAACAGGAAAATATACCCCGAAAAAAATAAAAGTCTCAGGCACGGTACAAATTTCTCACAGATTCGAAACAAAGAAAAACCACATAAATTGGATAACAAAAGTCATCACAAAGGGACGAAACTCAAAATCATCAAAAGAGGAACAAACACACCTTTTTGAAGATTTATTAATCGAAACCCTCAACAGAATCATCACCGATTCTAGTTATCCAAAGAAAACCCAATCTTGCGGCGGTTTTATTAAGATCCCCAAAATTGTAGCGAAACCCTAATTTTCGCACAATCAAATCAGGGAATCCGTGGTTACGAACACAAGAAGAAGAAGAGCGATTAAACTCGCCATCTCCATCGGCGGACAAACCACCAAAAGGAGAGGAGATAAACCAGAGACCCCAAGGAGACGAACTCCAAAGAGACGATCTCCCAAAAGAGAGAAAGAGAGGCGGTCAAAATAAAACAAAAGGGGACACACGAGGGTTATAATAACCCTAACAGGTTTTACAAAAAAAAACCCTCCACTTTTCCATTTTTCTATATAATCAGATTTTAGTTATATAGACTTTTAGTTTTAGGATTTTATAAAAGTTACCCCATAATTTTAAGCTAGTAACTTTTCCTAAAACCATAGATAGAAAATATAGTAACTTAGTAATTACACTACTTACTATATCGAGAGAATAATTTTTAAGGAGTAATTGTAACATTTCTCATTTTCATGTCATTGTACGACTCTATTAATGATCACTATTTATTTTTGTCCGATACGCGTTTACTTTTAATATTTACTTTTAAGCTAAATCGCGTAGACTAAAAATAATCATTGAATGTAAACGGTCATCAAATAAATTAAAGTTTACACCAACCAAGTAAGGAATAATTATTAAGAGGATAATTATGTACTTTGCGTATTTCATTTTTATTGGTCACGTAAAAGGGTTACGTTTCGCGATAAAATACATTCGGACGCACCCCGGAAATACCTAGACTTACCTAGACTTAAACCAATACCTACCTTGAGAGCCTAAACACAAAATTTAATCAAATCTTGTGTTTATATCACTTTATCCTGAATTTGACAAGTAAACTCACAATAAAAATCTCCTTGTGATACATTAGCTAGCAAAATCCCCTAATGATCCCTAAAGGTACATGTACATATCCTAGGTAATTAAATACATGTACTAATGGTCTCCTAATGACCTTTGACACATTGGATATTAACCCATTTCTCCCTTCTATCTCTTGGTGCCGCGGCTCAAAAGGAAAGAACACACAAAAACCATGAGGTATCATATCCTACTAAATCTTGTAACATTACACTAACTATTAAAGCATGTACTTATGTAGGTTTAGCAAAAGACCATGAGTGAATAAACTAGAAGCCCTAAAACCAACCAACCTGCCCACCAGCTCCGGTTTGGTTTTGTTTATGTGACTAGGAAAGTTAACTAAGCTTATGGCCTATAAATACACACTCACAACTACACTTAATACATTTTCCAAACTCTCAATACTCTCTCTCAAGCCAAGAACCTTTTCTTTTCTCTCCATATCATCGGGTTACAAATAAACGAGCCATACGCGACCCACGTTGGTCACTAAGGATTTGAGAAAACCTTTAAGATCACGTATAAGTGTCACGGACGCGTATTCACACGAGCTAACGACTGGGCATACAGCTTGAAGGTTTAGGGTAACACACGTTTAAGTAAAACGTAACGGTTTGTCTCTCGCTCCAAAACCAAGAGCTAGGACTATTGAAGTCATCTAGTCCCTACGTTATCTTTCATACTCATTCATTAATTGTTTCTAGTATTCGCTTATATTTCGGTTATAAAACTCAAGGTTACGTGAAACATGCATGGTTCGACCCATGCATGGTTCACGCACACTTTCTTGTCACAAAACAACCTTGTGTGGTGCCATACATAAATAACTACACGTAAACTATTGTTGTAAACATGACGTGGTAGTGTGGAAACATGTATACGACGTTAATGAACGATTGCATGTCACGGGTCGCGATTAGAAAATGTTAAACACGTTGTTTTGGTGCTAGACGATTAAATGAAACCATACGAGTTACTAGTAAACCTTTCGGACCCAAATGAACCCAACCAAAAAGGCTAACACTCCTAACGGGCCTCTATCGAGCCCAACAAGGCCCCATACCTCGAGCTTATTAATAGTCGCCGGTCTTATTAATATGGCCAATCGGGCTTAATCATAATTGGAAGTGCTCATTTTGCTTCACATAGGGCTCCCGTCTTATTTAGAAACCCAACCGAACCCTTAACGGGCTTACTAGCCCATTTGCGAGCCCAACGTGAGCCATAAGCTCACAATAAGCTCTAACAGCTTATCGGTAAAGTTTGCACAGCTTATACAAGTTACGTGAGCTTAATAGACTCAAATAATGTTAACCATTCGGGTTCACAACGGGCCCAATAGGCCCAACAGCGGGCTTATTAGCTTATCGAATAAGCAAAATAAGCAAGCTAACCTTCCAAGTGTTTAACGGACTAAGACAAAGTTAGTAGGACCCAATGGGCCGAACCAAAGAGATCAAAACCTCTTCGGGTCATTAATGGGCCCGAAAGCCCATTACAAGTGCTTATCGGCTTATTTCCAATAAGCTGAAAACAAGACAGATTAAGCTAAGTTGAAACGAATAGGAAATAAGCTAAAACGCCTAAGAAACCATTAAGGCTCTTATCGGGTTATGAGTTATGGCCCGTAAGCCCAATAAGCTCGAAATAAGCTTCAATAAGCTCACCGAGCTTATTTTAAAGCTTAACAGCCCCACATAAGCTTGTTAAAGGCCTTCGGACTTATTAAAATCATTTTAGACCTTTAAAAAGCTAAACGGACCTTAACGGGCCCAATAAGGCCCGTTAAGCCAAAAATAAGCTCGAATAGCTTATTTATAAGCCGAAATAGTTTTGTTGGCTTATTTGGGACTATATAAGGCAAATGCCACTTGTCGGTATTTTATTGGGAGAAAATGCAATATTTTTACCAAGTCGGAAAAGGACTAAAAGTGTGTAAATTTATTTTACAAATAAAGGGTCGAAAACCTGGTCAATTATTAAAGTTGACAAGTCCAGGGACTGATTTTGTCAATTCTGGAAACTTAGGGATTTAAGTGTAATTATAAGGACCTAAACTACCTTTTTGTAAACTTAAGGGACTAATTATGTCATTTCCGAAACTAAAAGGTTTAAAATATAAAAGGGTATATTTATAAACCTAGGGACTAAAGTGTAACAACTAGAAACCTAAGGGTATGTTAGTGAACAAAAGTGAAATAAATAAAACACTTGACAAGTCGATCGAACATTAAGATATATCGAAACATTGACAACGGTTTAAATCACCAGTTTAATAAATAAGTATATTTATTAATAATGATTTCACGTTTCTCGAGAACCATCGGAATTATAAATACAATAATCTTGTGCACCACCACACAAGTGATAACGGTATATATAAACTTAAAATGGAATTTAGTTTATACAAGGAGTCGTTAGCTTAAATGTGTAAACTAAGACTTGACCGTACTTACTTAGGTACTTAACGGTGTGATCCACTGCTTACTTGGATATTTATTATCATTCAGAGAACTACCGGCTAAGGTGAGTTCATAGCCCCATGCTTTACAATTATTTAAATGATTTACATCCTTGGGGTGAGAACATGCTTATTTGTTTTACCAAACATGGACGCAAGTGTACATTTTTATAACCATGATTTTAACGTGTTTTTGCCTAAGTTACCATCAACCCATTATGTCCATGATCATGAACTGTTAATTGCCTAGATGTGATTGGGAAATACATTGTTGCGCGAATGTTTGAATAGATCATAGGGGATTGACAATCCCCTTTCGAAGTGACTAGCTATCACGGGAACGAACGCATACCATGTCGGAATCTGGGATTGTTGCGGGGTTAGCACATCATCCACGGACACTTGATGGCAAATTTATATTTGCAATCCATACATGTCCGAGCTTCGGTGTGATGACAGGAAAACGTAATTACTTTTTTATATGTTTCGCATTTTGTTGCTTACTCATACACTGAAATCAGCGGTCCTACCACCGGATTTCCATAAACCTAAGAATTTCACCAACTTTATGTTGACGTTTCCAGCATGTTTTTCAGGTCCCCCCCCCCAAAATAAAGGCACGAGGAGCAATTAAGGCACGAGGTGCAGTGATACATTGAAAGTCAATAATTGAAGAGCCATATCAAAGATTTGGGGTCTTATTACATTTTTGGGACAATTGTTATAAACCGAAATATTTATTTATACTGTTGAACAATTTGAATCCATGAGCTTATGTAACGGACAAGTATTTTGTTAATCCAATGTATCTTTTTCAAACGACACGTTTAGTGGTCATTCTCATATCTTGTGCTATTGATCTATGAAGTAACGCCCTCGGATATACATTATATTCTGCTGCTACCCAGATTTGGGGGTGTTACAGATTGGTATCAGACCAAGGTTATAGAGAACCAAGTCAAAAGTTTTTGTCTGGACTATAACCATTTTCAAATACTATTTTCACAAATGGGATTTGTACGGGATATACATACATTACTTGTTTGCATCTAGGATATATGCTTACATGACATGCATTGTTTTAGCATTAGTAGTTACTAAGTGCTTACTGGATTGATATATGCGTATATAAAATATATTACGTATATTACTATAAGACTCTTATAAGTAAAACTTATTGATATAACATAGAGACCACTCTTATAATTAAAACTTATAGTCATATCATACCGATCTCTCTTATAAGTAATACTTATATAAGCTATTTTTGCTTTTTGTAGTAGTCATGTCTTCTGCATCATCTGCGGTTACCTACACTTCCGTCTACACCGACTCTGAGCCCGGCAGAGCCTTCTGGGGAGCCGATGATGAGGAGGTATCTGAGGGAGGCATTCCACGGGTCATCGTATTAGGATACGACGGACTCCCTATACAGCCAGTAGCCCCACCGTCACCTGACTACATACCAGGCCCAGAGGATCCACAGACACCGCCAGTTCCTCAGGACGAGGATGAGCGTGAGCCTATGTTCATACAGGCACATGATCCTGACTACGTGCCAGAGCCTATATACCCTGAGTATATACCTTTGGAGGATGAGCATGAGTTTCCAGCTGAGGAGCAGCCATTACCTCCTGTTGATTCACCTACTGCTGAGTCACCCGGATATGTTACTGAGTCGGATCCCGAGGAGGATCCAGAGGAGTACGAGGATGATGAGACAGAGGATGGTCCGGTTGACTATCCTATGGACGGGGGAGATGATGGAGATGATGATAACGGCGATTCATCTAGGGATGACGCCAATGATGAGGATGAGGATGAGGACGAGGAGGACGAGGAGGAGGAGGAGGAGCACTTAGCTCCGGCCGACTCTGCTGTTGTTGTACCTACTGATGAGCCTGTTTCCCCACCTGAGGGAACAGAGCTTGTTATACCACCACCCTCCACTGACATTACTATTGGGGCTAGGATTACCGTCCGGCCTCAGGCTTCCATATCCCTTCCACCAGAGGCAGAGGTTGAGAGACTTCTGGCCATGACTACTCCATCACCATCACCACCTATCTCACTATCACCACCCTCTGCAAGAGAGCGCCTTGCTAGGTACACGACCCCAACTACACATTCATCACCACCACCTGTGCCATCATCATTACTACCATCATTTGGGTGTCCAACCCAAATCCAGACACTCAGGATAACATCCACTCATGCCCTTATTGATGCAGTTACTGCCATATTACCATCACCTCCACTACCACCATCTCTATACATACCACCACCTGTTGACCGTAGGGATGATATACCCGAGTCTGAGCAGCCACCTCGTAAGCGGTTGTGTTTATCCACTCTAGGCTCCAGATATGAGATCAAAGAGAGTTCTACTGCTAGACCTACTGGAGGTCAGGGGATAGATTATGGGTTTGTCAGCACGGTAGATGCTGAAGAGAGGCGACAGTGGGTTAGAGATGTTGGGTACGGTATTAGGGATACTTGGGTAGATCTGGCAGAGGCAGTTCGTGAGGTAGCACCTATGACCGTGGGAGAGGTTAATACTAGGGTTACAGAGCTTGCTGAGCTCTATGAGCATGATACACAAGACTTGTATGCTTTACTAGAGGATGCTCAGGATAGTAGGTCTCGTATATCACAGCGAGTCGATATGGACTTGCAGCGGGTCAACTTACTTATGGGGGATAGGATGACTCTCCAAGAGACAGTATAGATTGTGGAGGAGGAGGCCTATGCTTCCTGAGAGGATTGGGCTCACTCGATAGGATTGAGTCAGGCGACCCATCAGGAGCTTCAGACCCATCGTGATCATGTGTATGCATACGAGACTCATATCCAAGTACATCAGGCACATCTACAGCTGCAGAGTACTCTGATTCAGACACAACACCAGGTATATGAGACTTGTTTTCAGATGCAGCAGGCTGAGATAGCAGCGCTTCGAGAGTCTGACCATAGGCGCCAGGCACAGATGACAGAGACTCTCCGCGTGATGAGAGACATGAGACGAGAGATGAGTGACATGCAGGCTAAGTTGTTAGCACATCAAGAGCAGCAAGGGAGAGCTAGACAGCCAGGACCAGATGCTAGGATTCCAGATCACTAGGATGCTTCGGGGGACGCTGACAGTCACGTCTAGTGATTTATGTTATTTTATCTTACTAGGTCATTGTACAGGCATGTTAAGTATTAGGGGTTTTCCCCGCTAGCATAGCCCTAGATTTTTTTTGTATTGTATTTTGTGTACCAACAACTATTTCATGTAAAATTTTCCAAGATTATAAATGAAATAGATGTGTTTATGTTATATATCTCTCTTGTGTTGTTGTCACATCTATACATTATTATATTCTGTCATGATTATAACCTCACGTTTTGTCTTTTGTAATCTAGACAAATCATGGCACCTACGACTAGACGAGGACAAAATACCCCTATTGAAAACACCAACCCAAACAACATGACTCCAGAATCTGTCCAAGCTATGATTTATCAAGCTCTTCAGCGAAACTCCACCAATGGAGACGCAAGCCACAGTTCGCATGGGGATGACCGAAGGAATGTGCAAACTGCACGCCCTTGTTACTACGCTGATTTCATGAAATGTCAACCTTTGAACTTCAAAGGAACTGAAGGCGTGGTCGGTTTAACTCGGTAGATTGAAAAGATGGAGTCAATTTTCAATATCAGTGGTTGTGCGATTGAGAATCAGGTAAAGATTGCCACCTGCACTCTGTTAGGTGCTGCTTTGACTTGGTGGAATGGTCAGATAAGAACCTTAGGTCCCGTGGCATATGCAATGACTTGGGAAGGACTCAAGAAGAAAATGACGGACAAGTATTGTCCACTAGATGAGATCCAAAAACTAGAAATTGAGTTGTGGAACTTAAAGTTCAAAGGGAAAGATGTTCCAGCATACACTGAACGTTTCCAAGAGCTAACCCTGACATGTACCAAGTTTTATGCTAATGAAACTGAGAAGATCAACAAGTACATTCGCGGACTCCCTGATAACATCTATGGGAATGTGAAGTCTTCCAAGCCTTAGACGTTGGATGAGACGATTGAGTTGGCCAATGACTTGATGGATCAGAAACTCCATACCTATGTAGAAAAATCTGATAACAAGAGGAAGGCGGACGATTCATCCAGAAACAACCATGGACACCGACAACAAACCTTCAAGAAGAAGAATGTAGCCAAGGTCTACAATATGGGGACTGGTGAGAAGAAACCCGATAGGGGAAACTTGCCCAAGTGCACCAAGTGCCATTTTCACCACAATGGCCCGTGCACCCAGAAGTGCCACAAGTGCAATAAGATAGGGCACTTTGCCCGCGATTGCAGGAGTACTGGTAACACAAATGTTGCTAATACTCAGAAGGGCAATGAGGCAGTTCCCAAAGGGAATGGTTGTTTTACGTGTGGATCACCAGGGCACTTCAAGAGAGATTGTCCTAAGTTGAAGAATAAGGATGGAGGGAATGGGAATGCACAAGGCTGGGTGTATGCAGTTGGGAATGCAGAGAAGAGAGGGAATGCATCGGGAAACCTAGATTTCAATGTCGTTACAGGTACGTTCCTCTTAAACAACCATTATGCATCTATCTTATTTGACACTAGTGTCGATAAAAGCTTTATATCCACTGCATTTAGTTCCTAAATTAACATCGCCCCAACTCCATTAGAAAATAGTTATGATGTCGAATTAGCTGATGGGAAAATAGTCGGGATAGACACTACTATATGAGGTTGCACTTTAAATTTCTTAGACCATCCGTTCTACATAGATCTAATGCCTGTAGAACTGGGTAGTTTTGACGTCGTTATCGGTATGGACTGGTTAAGAAGATGTCACGTCGTGATCGTGTGCGACGAGAAACTTGTTCAAGTTCCCTATGGGAATGAAACTTTGACTTTTTGTGGCAATGAAAGTAGCAACGGGAGAGAATCTTGGTCGGCAGTTATCTCATGTTCAAAAGCTCAAGAGTACATGGCGAAAGGATGCCAGGTCTTTTTGGCGCAGATATCCGCTAAGAAAGAGGAGGACAAGTCAGAAGGAAAACAAATTAAGGATGTACCAATCGTTCGAGACTTTCCTGAAATGTTTCCCGAGGACTTACCGGGTCTTCCTCCGGCTCAACCAGTGGAATTTTAGATCGATCTGATTCCAGGAGCCGCACCCGTAGCTCGAGCACCGTATTCGTTTGGCCCATCCGAAATGTAAGGATTTATCGAGCAACTACTAGAGCTTTTCCGTGACAAAGGATTTCATAAAGACCTCTGTTACCTCAGTCCTTGGGGAGCCCCGGTCTTGTTTGTCAAAAAGAAGGATGGGTCATTCAGGATGTGCATTGACTACAGGGAGTTAAATAAGCTGACAATGAAGAATCGTTATCCACTCCCGAGGATCGACGATTTATTTGATCAACTCCAAGGATCCAGTATTTATTCGAAGATAGATCTGAGATCAGGATATCACCAGCTTAGAGTACGAGAGCAAGACATTCCAAAGACGGCATTCCAAACTCGGTATGGTCATTATGAGTTCCAGGTTATGCCATTCGGACTGACAAACGCACCTGCGGTATTCATGGACCTCATGAACCGAGTATGCAAGCCTTACTTGGATAAGTTCGTAATTGTATTCATCGATGACATACTTATATATTCAAAGGACAAGAAAGAGCATGAAGAACATCTTAAGGCCATTTTGGAATTGCTTAAGAAGGAGAAGTTGTATGCTAAATTTTCAAAATGTGAATTTTGGATTCTAAAGGTACAATTTCTCAGACATGTCATTAATAGCAGAGGCATGCACGTGGATCCAGCCAAGATAGAATCTATCAAAGATTGGTCGACTCCTAAGACACCGACGGAGATCCGCCAATTTTTAGGTCTTGCTGGTTACTATCGAAGGTTCATCGAAGGATTTTCGAAGATTGCTAAATCAATGACGAAGCTTACTAAAAAAGGAATCAAGTTTGACTGGGGTGAAAAGGAAGAGAACGCATTTCAGTTGATAAAGCAGAAGTTATGCAGTGCGCCAATTCTGGCTTTACCTAAAGGAAGCGAAGACTTTGTGGTCTATTGTGATGCATCACACAAAGGTTTAGGTGATGTATTGATGCAGAGAGAGAAGGTGATTGCCTATGCTTCTCGACAACTAAAGGTTCACGAGAAGAACTACACCACTCACGATTTAGAACTTGGATCGGTAGTGTTTGCTCTAAAGATATGGAGACATTACCTGTACGGAACCAAATGCACCATGTTCACCGACCATAAAAGTCTACAACACATTCTCGATCAAAAGGAGCTTAACATGTGGCAACGCCATTGGCTAGAATTGCTGAGTGATTACGATTGTGACATTCGTTATCACCCGGGGAAGGCAAACGTAGTGGCTGATGCATTGAGCCGTAAGGAACGGATTGAGCCATTGCGGGTTCGAGCCTTGGTTATGACTATTGGCTTGGATATTCCCAAACGAATACTAGAAGCTTAGATCGAGGCCCTGAAACCAGAGAATCTTGAGAATGAAGATGTAGGCGGTGTGATCAGGAAGGATGTACCCAAGGAGAAATTGGAACCACGTATCGATGGAACTTTATGCTTAAACGTCAGGAGTTGGTTACCTTGCTATGGAGACTTAAGATTTGTGATTATGCACGAATCCCACAAGTCAAAATATTCTATCCATCCCGGTTCCAAAAAGATGTACCAAGATGTGAAGAAACTATATTGGTGGCCAAACATGAAGGCTGGCATCGCCACTTACGTTAGCAAGTGCTTGACATGTGCGAGGGTCAAGGCCGAACACCAAAGGCCATCAGGACTGCTAGTACAACCAGCAATACCTGAGTGGAAATGGGATAATATCACGATGGATTTCATCACCAAACTTCCTAAGTCGTCGTACGGTTTTGACACCATTTGGGTGATCGTGGATCGACTTACCAAATCTGCCTATTTCTTGCCAATAAGGGAGAATGACCCATTGGACAAGTTGGCAAGGTTGTACTTGAACAGGATAGTAGCAAGACACGGGATACCTGCCTTAATTATCTGTGATCGTGATGGGAGATTCACATCAAATTTCTGGAGATCATTTCAGAAAGCTTTGGGTACAGATATTAGTATGAGCATTGCGTATCATCCAGAAACAGACGGCCAGATCGAGAGGACTATTCAAACTCTCAAGGACATGCTACGTGCTTGCGTGAACGACTTCGGCAATGGCTGGGTTAAACATTTGCCATTGGCCGAGTTCTCATACAACAACAGTTATCACGCTAGCATAAAGGCCGCACCTTATGAGGCATTGTACGATCGAAAATGTCGATCACCGGTGTGCTGGGCCGAAGTTAGAGAAGCCCAACTCACTGGTCCGAAATTGATCCAAGAAACAACAGAAAAGATCGTCCTGATCAAGCAGAGGATGCAAGCTGCTCAGGATTGACAAAAGAGCTACGCTAATCAGAAGCAAAAGCCAATGGAGTTCGACATTAGGGATAGGGTTATGCTCAAAGT
>BQNB010155690.1:0-10860 GCA_026074375.1 Tanacetum coccineum
GTAACACGGCGTATTCAGTTTACTGAATACGACGTATAAGTTATTTGACGGTTTTCTGCCCTAGTAAGTTTATTACAGGATGAACGACCCGAACATTACTATGGATGAATACATCAGGCTCGAGGAAGAAAAAGCTCAAAAACATGGGAAAGTGTTTAACAGGGAAACTGCAAAGTATGGTAAGATCTGGTATGATGAAGATGTTCACGACCTCAGATCCATTAAAACCGAATTCCCAGCTATAGTCTTCAATGATAATTTGTCATCAAATGAAATGCTTTCTTGTGAACCCAAGATAAGTTCTCTTAACAATAATAAAATTAACTTTAGAATATCGTTTGACGAATTCGACGAAGAAGATTACACGGTAGTTTTTGACAAAAACTCATTTTCTTATAAAATAAGTTCTACCAATGATTTGAAAATGGATGCGGAAAATGATAATGAAAAAGTCAATATGCCTTTGTTTCCATCAGCCAAGCCTTCGATCAGTTGTATTGATAATTTAGACTTCTTTAAAGATTTTGAGAATGAATTTCCAGCCATTGTTTATAATGATGCTCTAACGTCTAAATCAGATTTCTCAACTGAACCCACCATATGCCCTCAACATATCGATGAATTTGATTTGAAAAATGAAACATTATTGTCCGAATATGATGAAGTGGAACAAAACATTTTGTACTTTAATGATCTATTCCCTTTCAACATAATTTATCCCAATGATTCAAAATCGATAAGGACAATGACGATCATAAAATCAATATTAAACTGTCTACGGGGGCAATGTAATAAATACCGATGATGGTGCCTATGCACATGGGTCAAATAAGCTTTTGGAAACAAGTCATGATAAATCTAATAAATTTTCCAAAGCTGAAACTTTTATCAAGGAATTAAATGTTAATATCATGACCTGGAATCATCTTAACAAAGGGATGTGATTCATTTTACTAATCAAGAATTTGTATGTGCCATTTGGCATCCCGTTAGGGCAAGTCTAACTTAAAGACTTTTCTGTAAATAAAAGTTCTTGCCGGGAGACAACCCGGATTGTTATTTATTTTTATCGAGTTTGTCATCCCAGACATCAATACGGCGTATCTGCTCCATACCATACGGCGTATTGAATGTCTGGACCTTATTAGTCCTTTATTTTTATGCACTTTAAACATTATTGTTGGTTCTGTCAATACCGCGTATTCATGCACATGATACAGTGTATTCAACAGACTAACCCGTATTTAGATACTTTTTACAGGTTTCTCGATACGGCGTAATCCAATTTATGGATACGGCATATTGGTCTCCTGTATAGTTTATTTAGCTCATATAAATTAACCGTAGATACCTGATATAGGATTTTGCATGTTTTTCCTATATTTTGCATAGGAGCTCGCTGCAAAGAAATCGACGAAGTTGGTAAAGTATCAATCATCTAGAATCTTATGTGTGATTGTAATCATGCTAGCATTCAGAGGCATTTACAACACACATCCTTGCTCATAAACTCAACTTGGAGAATCTACCGAGCAAAATGTTAGGGGAGTTTCTCATTCTAATTCTTTTATATTCTCGTTTTTAATGTTTTATCTATAAAACGAGGACGTTGTATAATTCAAGTGGGGGGATGGGAATTAGAATGATACTTGTCCTATTTTTCACACTAAAATGCTTAAATTATGCTCAAATTTTAAAAAAAATTCAAGCATACTTTTGTGAAATTACTTGTTACGTAACCTGCACACAATAACCCTTATTAGATATTGTGAGAATTTTAACCTTATCCGTTTCCAAATGTTTACCCAAATTCGACAAAATATGAGTGTGCCGGTGATGTTGTAGACTTTAGAACTTGGCTTGGTATATCTATTCGAGACCACAATAATTAGTACTATGGATTTAGATGGAGTAACTTGTTTAAATTGGTAAATTTCTAGAATTACACCCAAAAAGCCTATACATGTTGTTTATTAACTAACTACACTTGTTAGTTAAATCCCCGTATAAACCCTTTGTTTACTCTCATCTTAAGAGTAAGATACCCCTAGAAAAACCAATAGAGCCAATCCTTTAGGAATAACACCAACTATCTATTTCGTTACACATTTACACCTTAGCATACCCTGTTAGATTAAGTATATTTATCAGTTACTAGTTGCTTAAAGTGTAAAGTATGTATTTCCTGAGTCTTGTGTCAATTTTCTATTTTTGGTACGGTTGGGAAGAAATTTGCACATTGCAAATGAGAATGTATAAAATAGTCAAAACTCATGTATTTTTACTACCAACACAATTATTGGTACGTCCGAAGAATGAAGAATTACCGAAGGAATTATCCGGAGTTATTATGATCGTGAAGATGGTGAATAAAGCTCAAAAAAAATCAAAAAAATTAGAAAAATCGCAACAAAAAAGATGAGGAAAGTTTGAAGATAATCATTTCGCAAAAGCTTAGACCGAAGGAATTATATGAAGGATCGATTATTCGTTGATACGTCTTAAAAAGTCAACGATGTAGAGTATTGTATAAAGTGGAAGATATCGCTACTTGTCTTATAAAAGTATGTAAAGTATGGGATGATTGGGAAGTTGACCGTTATGGGAACGACAACTCAGGTTGTTGTTTTTGATCAATGATCAAGACATTTGTAAATAGTTGTGTCTTTATCATGGTAATGATCAAGAAAAAGTGTCTAGCAACTTATATCTTGGACCTAGTCTATTTGTTTCGTAATTTTTGTTTAACAACAATTTAATTCCCTTTCCTAATCATTAACCATGGGTTACGCGAATGAGGATGTGGGCAGCAGGATGCTGCGACTAGTGCCCCTAAGGCCGCTGAGGATGCTCATGCAGTCGATGAGGGTGCTCAGGCTGATCCAACACCCATTTAGGCACCTCAGCCACCACCACTACCCCCAGCTGCGAGTAGGACTGTGCCCTAGAGATTAGGGAGACTTAAGGAGGAGATTCAGGGACTACGCAGGGATGTCCAGGGATTTTAACTTGGAATATTGTGGAGAGATCGAATGAACGCGAGCCATAGTAGAGTCCCACAGGATGATTAGTTTACGCAGCTCATAGAGGCTTAGCGGTCAGACTGATTAGGCTTTTATGGGACTTATCGAGTAGATCCCTAGCTGTTTTTCGAGAGAACGCACCAGAACAGAAGGGAAAAAAAACTGTCAAGGCCAGCACTTCCTAACACAGCCGCCCCGCAGCAGCCAGACCCATGATCTCTATCCCATATCTTTTTTGTTTCTTTCTGTACATTTATTATTCATGTCGTGATGTATCTAACTTTAAACAGGTTCCTATATTTCTGTATGTATATTATGATATGATGTTTTGATTTGTTTGTGAATGATAGGACAAAGATTGGCAGTAAGTTCAGCACCATAGTTCGTGAGTATGTTACGGAACCAAGCATGCTATCCAAATCAAGAGCAAAATTGAAAAGAGAGAGTGTTTACAAGAGTGTGGAAGATGAAGAAAAGTCTAACTTAAAGACTTCACTATAAACAAAAGTGCTTCCCACCCCCCCTCCCGGGAGACAACCCGGATTGTTATTTATTTTTATCGAGTCTGTCTTCCCATACATCAATACAGCGTATCCGCTCCATACCATACGGCGTATTGAATGTCTGGACGTTATCAATCCTTTATTTTTATGCACTTTAAAACATTATTGTCAGTTCTGTCAATACGATGTATTCATGCACATGATACGGCGTATTCAACAAACTGACCCGTATTTAGATAACTAATTTACAAGGTTTTCTCCATATTGTAATTTCCAGTTTATGGATACGGCGTATTGGTTCCTGTATTGTTTATTTAGCTTATTTAAACCAAGATAGGAATGCATCGTTTTTCCTATAATTTGCACAGGACCTCGTAGATTAGAAATTAACAATGTTGGCGGAGAATCTACGATCTGGAAATTTTGAAGTGTTGGAGTCATGAAACCCAAGACGGCTGTTTAACATGAATTCTTGCTCATAAACTCAACTTGGAGAATCTACCGAGCAAAATATTAGGGGAGTTTCTCATTCTAATTCTTTTAAATTCCTGTTTTTAATGTTTTATCTATACAACGAGGATGTTGTATAATTCAAGTGGGAGGATGGGAATTAGAATGTATACTTGTCTTATTTTTCACACTAAAATGCTTAAATTATGCTCAAATTTATAATTTTTTCAAGCATACTTTTGTAAAAATACTTGATACATAACCCGCACACAATAACCCTTGTTAGATATTGTGAGGATTTAACCTTATCCATTTCCAAATGTTTACCCAAATTCCACAAAATATGATTGTGTCGGTGATGTTGTAGACTTTAGAACTTGGCTTGGTATATCTATTCGAGACCACAATAATGAGTACTATGGATTTAGATGGAGTAACTTGTTTAAATTGGTACATTTTTAGGATTACACCCAAAAAGCCTTTATATGATGTTTTATTAACTAACTACACTAGTTAGTTAAATCCCTGTAAAAACCCTTTGTTTACTCTCATCTTAAGAGTAAGATACCCCTAGGAAAACCAATAGAGCCAATCCTTTAGGAATAACACTAACTGTTTATTTCATTACACCTTTACACCTTAGCCTACCATGTTAGATTAAGTCCATTTATCAGTTGTTAGTTGCTTAAAGTATAAAGTATGTATTTCCCGAGTCTTGTGTCAATTTTCTATCTTTGGTACGGTTGGGAAGAAATTTACACATTGCAAATGGGAATGTATAAATTAGTCAAAACTCGTGTATTTTTACTACCAACACAATTATTGGTACGTCCGAAGAATGAAGAATTACTAAAGAAATTATCCGGAGTTATTATGATCGTGAAGATGGTGAAATTACACCGAGTTTCGTAGTATAGTGTAGTGAAAAAAAATTAGAAAAATCGCAACAAAAAAAAGAGAAGGAAAGTTTGAAGATAATCGTTTCGCTAAAGCTTAGACCGAAGGAATTATATGAAGGATCGATTATTCGTTGATACATCTTATAAGTCAACGATGTAGAGTATTGTAAAAAGTGGTAGATATCACCGCTTTTCTTGTAAAAGTATGTAAAGTATGGGATGATTGGGAAGTTGACCGTTACGGGAACGCCAACTTAGGTTGTTGTTTTTGATCAATGATCAAGACGTTTGTAAATAGTTGTGTCTTTATCATGGTAACGGTCAGAAAAAAGTGTCTAGCAACTTATATCTTGGACCTAGTCTATTTGGTTTGGTAATTTTTATTTAACAATAATTTAATTCCCTTTCCTAATCATTAACCATAGGGTTTTTATTAATAGACGAAAAAATAGAGGATGCGTACGAGCATGCATGTCTATTCCGTCGTTACGGCCATGTATGTATGTCTCAGCTGCCTTGTTGGTTTATTACTATTGGTGAAAGTTAGAAGATCCCTACCCTATATCATTCTTCATCCTAACCCTTGGTTAAACTCAAATGAGGATGTGATCGAACACACATGTCTATTCCGTCGTTATGGCCATGTATGTATGCTTCAGCTGCCTTGTTGGTGTGGTACTTTTGGTGAAAGATTGTAGAATGATCAACCCTAAGCCTTATAATAAAAACCTATTTTACCTTTATAAACTTGTTACTCCTTAGCTCTAGTGGTGGAGATGTGTATCCTTGCCAAGCCTATGATAGAATACTCGTCACGATCGAGCAATTGAGTGAATTAGTTACATGTTACCGCATAGATTAGTTGAGTGGTTTGAGTGTTTTTCCATCTTTCCTATTTTACCATTTTTCTTAATAATACATTTTAAATGATTAATTACTATTATTTATACTATAAAATAATACCTCGTCGGGCAACGGGTGTTACAATAAACGTGTGAGCGAGGAAGAGGAGAAGGTGTGTGATGACATCAAATAACGTCTATTTTATAGCATCATTTATCCCATGTAATTAACCTATTTTGTATAATTATTAAAAAAATTATTACCTAATCGTTTATATTTGAGAATTGCAGTAATTATGGAGTACTTTGTGAAAGTTAACTAAAAGGAACGCATTCTGGAGCTTAAACGAAGATATTTTGAAGATTACTATTCTGACAACCAATACGCCGTATCCATTAAGGAAGATACGGTGTATCTGTGTCTGCACTCACCAAAGACCACGAAGGAAACAAGATCCAATACGCCGTATCCAGGAAAGGAAATACGCCGTATTCAAGCTATATGGAAATAATATATTCTTGAAGATATCAAACATGGTCCCTACTCCAAGAAACCCCCGATACGCCGTATTCAAGATGTTGGATACGCTGTATCGACCATATACTAGACCCTATAAATAGAAAACTCAAAAACGAGTTTTAAGTGTGCTAAATCATATTGTCGATACCTAAACTATAAAAGTCGATTTTCAGAGGAGAAAAAGAGCAGAAGAGGTCGACCAACGCAATTAATTCCATAGGAGGCAACGTGTAATTTCTTGTACTTTCGTAATCATTCAGTTTTTGGTATCGTTCGTTGACTCGGTTAGTTTACGTTGGCTAAATAATTACTTTGGTATTGATTATGATGTTTAAAGGCTAATACCTTCGGGTATTAGCCATTATTATGACGATCTTAATATTTGGTTTGTTTATCTTGTTTTCTTAATTTATCGTTGAATTGCTTGTTTATTTTTATCAATATACTTGTTTACGTGCTTTTGTATGCGACCTATTATTCAACTAGATCTAGTGATACGGACCAAGTAATCTAGATACCGGGATAGCTCTCTATATAGTTATTTATACATCCAGACCAATAGGATCACAATTAATGACCTATCTTTTCCCTTAGATTGTGAGCTTAGTT
This sequence comes from Tanacetum coccineum, assembly GCA_026074375.1. NCBI lineage: Eukaryota > Viridiplantae > Streptophyta > Magnoliopsida > Asterales > Asteraceae > Tanacetum > Tanacetum coccineum. The sequence continues at coordinate 6,847 of BQNB010155690.1, forward strand.
GGAGGATAAGGTGACCTTGGTATCAACGAGTACGTTCTCGATTAATTGGTAAAGACTTGGTTAGTGAACTACTATTGTATGAATTGCCATTAAGAAGTAAGTAGGTAAAGTCTCTATGAGCTAGGGTTTAACAAGATCACCATTGCTTTAATCCCTAAGATAGATTATAATCAGCAAATAAGGATTCTTTATGCGGATGCGTTTAATTGTGACGGAATTCTACGTGTCTAGGTCTTAGGAATAAGTACCGCCTTAGTCTAAAGAAAGATATGATGCCTCATGATAAGTTATCATTTCACTAAATAAACAAACTAACGTTCTGATTGGATTAATTATGGTTAATACAGTTTTCTTATATTTGGTTAGACCGCTCTTTTATCTTCTGTTAATTTGCTTGTGTGCGTTTTAGTGTCTTGAATTGGTTTTAGTCACCACCAAACCTGTGCCAGTCTCTCAAGCTGAAAACCCTCCTTATCTATTAGATTTAGGATTAACATAGGTTTAGCATAGATTAGACTAACTTAGATTAGAAAAACCAAAGTATTAATAAATTGAAAGTGTTTCTCGCTCTTAGTGATCGACACCCTACTTACCACGAAACTCCCACCGACCGGGTACACTGCCCGTTAAATTGTTATTTTTGGTTAATTCGACAAAATATAAATTTAAAACTTGAATCATTATTTACAACCACACAACGACACATCAATCCGATAATAAGTTTAGTTGACTCACTAACAAGATTAACAGAAGTACTATTTCTAAACGAGTTTAGGTGACAAGTTAAAAATTAGTTAAAAACTAATACACTCTGCAACACTTGCTCCATGCACATTAGTTTTGTATTCTCGATTAGTTGAGCTACTCAAACAAATTTTCCTCGACGGTCATTAATTAAGAGGAACTTTTCCACTTAACATGTTCATAATATGCCCTAACTTAGTGTTACATTAGCGTACACACTCATATACATATACTAATTTCTTAATTATATTATAAAACCATACAAAAAGCAGGATACACCGGATGTATTAATGCTGACCGGCCCGAGTCCAACCCGTGCCTTATCCGGCCCATGCATTTACTATATTTGACCTAACCCACCTTTTATCAGGTATACGTGTCTTCATCCCTTTATTAGTCCCCTAATAAAGCTTCTTCCCACCGATCCACCACCGCTCCTCCCACAACACACCTTAATCTTCATCTGCAACAAATTTGGGAAAATTATTCGCCATAACACATCTTCTTTGATTCTAAGGTAAGGAAAACTGTTAAAAGTTATGTTTTTTATTTTATTTTCGATTTTCATACATCAAATATTTTAGAACAAATGGAATCCCAAGACCTTTGGTGGACCGAGTGAGAGATGGATGGTTGTTCATAGTTGCATAAGAAGACCGGAAATCATTTTGTAAGTTTATTAACCTTAATTACATTAACTTTGATATTTTCATATTTTATTTTTTTTGTATGATTTTGGTTTTTTTTTCAACTGTATGATTTATTTAAATGTGTGATGTTGATGTTGTTTAGGATTGCTTACGAGAATAATTGCTTATAAGGATGTTTGTGATTGCTTATTGAGATTTTTTATTTGGGGTGTTTGAGATTACTTATTAGCATAACTAATTTTAGGGGTTCTTTTTGGTTTTTTATTAAGACCGCTTATATGGGTGTGTTAAGGGTGTGCAATCTTTATATTGTTTGTTAGGTTTTGTTGTGTTTCATTAATGTAATAATGCGAAGTTATATAACTGTGATTTGGCTTATGTTTTAGGTGATATAGTTTACATTTGATTGATGAAATGAGAAGTTGTTTTGTGATTTGTAGTTCTATTACCACGGTGTCGCTGTTGCATTTTTGGCATAACACAACAAGAATTTTCTTGTTACTTTTATAGAGATGGCGATATAGATGGGTTAAGAAGGCTTGGCAATAAGTCAAAATCCTAATGACTATATATCTTAATTTACTCTTTAGGTGGGTAATCGAGAACTTGACCACAAATGTTGGCATAGACATGAAGTGACGATCGAGCAAAGACCTCTGATATGAATGCGCGTTTCCAATCAAGGAATAGAAGTTGCAGCCACTTTTTACTGGATGCGTGTGATTCTGGATTCAAACCATAGGACTGTCATGAAACTTGGACTCACCCCTATTGTGACTTTTGGATTGGTTATGCAGCTTTTAGTTGGGTCGAAAATTATTAAAGTTGACAACAATGTTCGTGAGGACCATGCCCTATTGTAAGTGTCTCATTTTTCAATCCTCTTTATCATGTATATCACACTATCACTGTTGTGGTATGGTTCATGTAACACATGTTATCCCTATGTTTATTACTATTAATGTATAACACACTTTGCAAGAAAATTGAGTGATATTATTAATGAATAGCCTAAAAGAACATTAAACAATGTTCATTATGTGAGCTTTCCACCTTTTTGTATAAGATCTTAATGGTGCTAATAATTATCTTCAGCTTTAAAAGTACATTGTTTACTTAAATTCTCTTCAAACGTGTGCTTTTTCCAGGAACGGTGCTTAGAAGTTGCTTTTTATTGCCATTGGTGAGGCTGTTGTCTATGTTTTAATAGGAATGTACGGTAGTGTGAGTCAACTTGGTGTTGGAAATGCCATCCTCATCATCGTTCAACTGTGTTTCTCTGGGATTGTTGTGATATGCTTGGACGAACTTCTCCAAAAGGTATATGGTCTAGGCTCTAGAATCTCATTGTTCATTGCCACCAACATCTGGTAACTAACGGATCTTTACTTACGTGTAATATATAATGATTCCTATCATCCAGTAAGAATGATGATGTTTAGTTTGGTTTAGTACTTACGTGTAACACATAACGACTCCTATCATTTACATTTTTTGGCATGACCGGTGTTTGTTAATATGATTAAAAAAAATAACCATTTTAAATTTTACATTTTTAATGCTCATTTTTTTCAAGACTTTGTGTCTTTTCCCATACCTTTGTATTACAAAATTTTGGTAGAAAATAGATAGAATTAAATGAGAACCTGTCTACATAACGCAATAAACAAATGAATTGATTACAATTCATTGTATAGAAAAACATAAAGATAACTTTTGTTTTAGAACATATGGAAAACTAAGAATACTCTTTGCTAAAGTTAGACCACAACTTAAAATTTGGTTAATCATAAGTACATAAGTCGAAATAGTGGCCACCAACAGGATGTGGTATTATATGCTTGCTGGATAGAGAAGTTAGGAAAAACTGATAGCAGTTTGATGGAAGTACGTAATTGCATGATAATAATGTGATGTCTATTTGCGGAAAATTAAGCGTATTTGTTTATACCAAAAGAACTATTGACCATAGTATAACTTATATCTGCAAAACTTGATAATTGTATTGTTTCGTCACAACTTTGAAACTATCTTTTGGTCAATTTTGTTGTCCAGCTTTCGATGCAATACGAGCCTGAAGCATTGTGTCGTTAAGGTAGTGTCTTTATGGTAGTGTCTTTATGGTAGTGTAGATTGTTCTTTTTATGGCAATGGATTTTAAATTGGTCTATCAACTTGCAAAAAACAGAAACGCGTCCCACATACCAGCTTATAGTCTTCATGTCATAGTTCAATGAATCCAACGCAACTGCTTAGTTCAACTGTTTGTTGTTCAAACAAAAAAAGTAGATATCACAAGCTGTAAATCTGTCCTACACATACATAAAATGAAAATGATATCTCATTATCAGAATATGCTTTTAATCTAGGTATAATATATGAGTAGTAGCCACTTATTTTATTATAATGGAGTAATATATTATTGTTACTTGCAACTTCAGTTAGATTTGAATGGTTATATTACTCTTTAATAGCATGTATGATTGATAAACATTCAAACGTGTGTCGTAATAATATATAGTATATCCCGTTAGATAAGAAAATTACTTTAGGAAAAGTAATAGACTATCTTCCGAGTGTCGTTTCCACGGCGAGAGATGAATTAAAATCCATGTTAATG
>BQNB010155691.1:5348-15363 GCA_026074375.1 Tanacetum coccineum
CGGGATTCGGTACCGTTTCGGTACGGAACCGGTACGGTTCCGGTTCGGTACCGGGATTCGGGTCTATATGCTCATCCCTAATTTATAGTGTTAGGATTAGGGTTATATAGCTTTGAGAAAAAGCTACCTAATCTTGACACTTTGGTCCATCTTCTTTCCTTTTCCCTAACCGGCCACCATATAGTCCAACTAAGCCCTTGGTGTTGACTTTTTGACTTTTCTAATATTTATGGATAATTACTTTTAATTACTCGTTAATTAAAAAGCCTTATAGTTAATTATTCGTAAACGAACTAATTAACGACCGTTAGTATTCTATTGTTGGAATATAAATATACATACTAAATATACACTTATCTATATCTATACTACTTTATAAAGTATTTAGCCAATTTCTAAAATTAGAAGTCTTAATAAATTAAGTAAAAAAGATTACTAATTATAGAATCTGAAAAAAGTTATTACATTAATATAAATGTTTAAAATTTGTAACTTTGTAACACTCCAACATTCATATCCATTTAAAATGTAACGGCCCATTTAAATGTCTTTATAGCCATTCAATATTGTAACAATCCATTAAAATATTTATTTGTAACAGCTCATTACACATCTTAATTAACATGTTTATTCGTAACAGTCATATCATTTTTTTCTTTCTCTCTCAAAACCTAAAATACACACACTTCTTATCTAGCAACCCGATCCGTCGCCACCACTGCCAACATGTGTTGATAAGATGGTTTGGCTGGTGTTTTTGGTTTCAAACCTAAAATTACGAGCTGTTTTATGGGGTCTAACCCCGGTGGTTGATACCCATAGGCTCGGGTAAAAAGAGAGAGCTTGTTGTGTGTGCTCATGTTATTGTTGTAACCTTACAAGCTATGTTTAGTTTGGGCGATTCGTCATTTTAGAAGCACCTTGCTAGCTATTTGCCTATTTTCCTCTGCTTTGCAAGCTTGATAAGGTATGAGCATGACTCCAGTGATGCTCAAGTGACTCTCAGTGAAATGCTTAGCTCTTTAGTGGGACCTGTTTTGCTCCACTCATGTTGATGCAATGTCTTCAAACCGTGTGTAGTATTGTCATTCTTGTCACTTCTTTTATAATTGTCAAAAATATCTCATAGTTGTCACGTTCATGTTGATACAGCATTATGTAAGAATTGTATTTGTTGGCACGTTCGGTACGAATTATGTTTGGCCTTAAGTTTAGTAGTTAACTTCGCAATCCTGCAATTATTTGTATTTGAATATGTTTTTCAAGTTTTATATCAAATTTAGGGTAAACTCTATAAATACCTAATGTACTCACCAAACTAAATGAACTCGATATGATTTTTTATGCTTTCTGGTTATGGTGAAGAAACGAGGAAGAGAAAGGGTTTGGGAGGATGGTGGTGGGCCGGTAGAGTATGGTTGTATGGGAGAATGAGGGTTCGTTTAAATATAGATCGCTCAATTTATATTAGTAAATTTTGTATATCCGGTCTACAAAACAATGTTCTGTTTTTGTTAACAAAGGCACAACTAACATCACTTTGTACCCATGTTATATACACACAATCAATCCTTTGTCTACAAATTAAAAGAAAACAATCAATCTATATTTTCGGTTTATGTCATTTATATGGAGTGTTGTTGTCAAAGACCCTTAAAATATGAAGGGTCTTAAAGATAAAAGGGTTCACCTAATTAAAAAATGATTTTAAGGACGGAAGGGTTCACTTAATTTAAAAAGGGTCACGAATAAGATGAAATGATAGATTTGGGTTAGAAGAGAGATTTCAAGTTCTTTTAAGGATGAAGAAGGTTTTACGATAAAGAGGCTCACTTAACTTAAAAAAAGAGTTTTTTAGTTGACTTTTGTGATCTTAAAATAAACACAAGTACTTACAATTATATTTTAGAAGTCTTAAAATTTTTAATGGCTTACATCATTCGATAAGTCAAATCTTCATCAATCGCTAAGGTAAAAATATTTTTTTTTGTGTAAAAACAATTTAGTTCTTAATATTTTTAGTCGATTAATAGAGTTGTTAATCAGGGTTATCTTTTTCAATGTCTATTACCTTTCATTTGTATTGACGTTTATTTTTTAAATTTATATCTTTAATTATGTTATGACTCTCTTTTAATTTGAACCTATTTTATTGGATGAGAAAAAGTTGCATCGGTATGTAATGAGTTATTTTAATTAAAATTTGTAATTATTTTATAAATTATGTGTAGAAAATGAACTGCGTAGGCTCGCCACTGTATTTAATTACCGGTAGTATCCCACCGCCGTAAATCTGCCAGTAACATACAAACTCTCATCACAATTTTGGTTGTGTGATAATACACTTTTATGACAAGATACAATAAAATTAACCGACCTCTTCTCCAATCTTGTTAATTTTTTTGTTTACAACCTACTCATTCATACACCATCAATATTCATAAATTCCGAAAACCAACTGAGGTCCAATAATTTTCCAAACTAAATTAAACAGCTAAACCAAAAAATGAAATTAAGCAGAGCACAACAACAACAACAAGAGAAGGGTAGTTCGATAAGGAGCAAAACGGCTCATTTTGTAACTGATCTTACTACTGTTATTCTTAATCCCATCTCTGATAAACCCTCTTTCTGTTAAGACCCTTTTCTTTAATTCCCATCGTCCATCATACTTAGTTTATACTGTATAACTCTGGTTTGGATTTCACGATTATTAATTGATCAATTACGTTGATTGGTTACACTTAGTTTTAAGGATTAACGGGGATAGCTTGATACTTACTGCGTCTTGGCGTATTGCTTTTTTTTATACATTAGCTAACTTACCTAGTGTTTAACTCATTTATTTTTGTATATGACTCAGCAAAACATTAAACTGATGATGTCCAAAATAATGGACGACACAAGAATTTTTACGGTTAAAGGGATGAGATCTCACATCATTAATACAACCTCACCTCCACCAACAACTTCATCTCACACAAGATGGAATAACCTGATCCCATTGAAAGTGAATATCTTCACTTGGAAAACTGCAAACCATAGACTCCCAACAAGATCTAATCTAGACTTCAGGGGCATTGATCTTCATAGTGTCCTATGTCCCCTTTGTGAAGAGGTGACCAAAACCGAAGAACACATCTTTGTCTCATGTGGTATCGCTAAGGAAATATGAAGGGTCTTGAAAACTGGTGGAACATCCATAGAATCATAGTCACGTGTCTAACTGATGCAATCAATCTTGCTGACATGGTTCCCCTCACGGCTGCAGCAAAAAAGTTTTTTGACACGGCTGTTCAAGCTACCTTATGGTCCTTATGGAGGTTCCGTAATTAGATGATTTTCGTATCAAAACGACCCAACAAGTGCCTCATCCTTGATGATATTAAACTATCATTTACTTGATGCTCTAGTTGACAAAACAAAGTCCCAATTAAGTGGGTTGATTGGATTTGTAACCCTTGTAATGTTATTTCATCTTGTGTATAACTTTGCTAGCTTCTTGCTAGTCTAGTCTTTTATTTATATATTCTAATGCCGTTCCAAAAAAAAATTGGGGCCAAAAGAGCTCTAAGCCGTTTATACCTATTTTTAAGCAATTTGATTGTCAATGATCTTTCTTGGCACCTATTCTATGATGTGCTCAGTCTTAAAATGATTGTGATATTGACTCCAGTAATGTTTTATAAAAAATAAAAAGATACCAACGAGAAACAAAGGCTGCCTCACCCTAATCGAATATCAAATCAATTATACAACCATTTCAGCTATTTTATTCATGGTTATACTATTATTGCCTGTTTACTAATTAACAGTACATAACTTGACTCTAACAGATTGCATTATATGTAAAAACATACACACACAGAGACACACACACGTCTCTTGTATTGTTCTGCTCTATATTAAATGTCTATATGGATTTTTTTTTGCCTATGTTAGGGTGAAGTGAGTGCTGAACCAAGATGAAATACACAACAATGTAATTCAGAAGAGGATGTACCAGTCTTAGTTGATGGTCCCGATACTTCCTCTTTCACTGCATTTCTCTATTCATTTTTATCCCTGGGAAGATTAGAAAAGGAGTCTGAGTATGCAGAATGGAACAATAATCAATAGGCAGCTGGCAACAAAAACGACACACCATCCCCAAACGTAAAAGAAAACAGTGGAAAGAAAGGTCTATTCTCTAAGGGAAAACAGTCGGCTGCTCTTTATGCTGCACTACCAGTTCTCAGTCAAGGAAAGAAATGGGTATTGCTCTATAGGTATATGGCAAATTCATTTTATAGTGGTATGGAAAGCATTAGTGTTTTTCACTACTTTCATATGTTTTGGTTTTCCTATGCAGTACATGGAGGCATGGCATCTCTCTGTCGACTTTATAGTCTTTGCTCCGGGCTAAGTTTGTTGGTAAGTCTCGAGTAACTATGAACTCATACTTGTACTAAAGGTAGCAATATGGTTGTGTTGGGAAACAAGTTGTAACGGTTTGGTTTGAAATGGGTCAAAACGGGCTGGGTTGACTAACTAACGTTGACTGTTCATTTTTGGTATATTTTATGCGTAGTTAATGTGTTAATTAATATTTAAAAACACTATTATTCAATAATCTAAATCTTTGAATAAAACGTTTTAGGAAGTTGATGCTAATATAGAAAGACTTTGGCTGGCTTTCAACACGCATGAGTTATGACCCTTCCCGTTCAACTTAATATTTTTGGAATTGACCGGTTTTAGATAAATTACAACCTGAATCGACCCATTTATGAAAACGGGTCGAATTGTCACATTTATTGTTGGTTTTGGATTTTGACTTTTATATGATTATTTGTCTTATGTTTAATGGAGGCGAGTCTAATGCTTGAACTTGTTTAACAAATTTCAGGTTGTTATTGTTGGAGATATAAAGTGTGTGTTTGGTGGTTTTAGTTGGAGGCACCCTTGTGACAACAACAAAGAAAAGATAACAAGGTATCTAAATCGGAGATAATTCTAGTTGGTATATATTGATTGATCACATCCTATCTATCGGCAGATGTTTACGCTAGATATACTTCCTAATTACTATGCAGGGATCAAATAACATATTTGTTTTTACAAATGCATCTGATCCTCCTGTTATATTTCGTCCAACAGGTACTGCATTTTCTTCCTAATACGCATAAACCACTTAGCTTTCTGCGGTTTTTATAGCTAAGTGGTTAGAAACCAATATGCTGCTTCTTTGTATTTGGTTTCTTATAGTGTAGCAAGTCTCTTCTATATCCTCTATATCATTTTAGTGGGACTCTTTCTGTGTCATGATAATTGCAATGGTTGCCAAATTGTTTTATTCTTTTGACATAATATGAGCTTAAATACTTGTATAGCCTAATTGCTTTTGTATTAAGCAGGTGCTAATCGCTATTTCACTTTGTGCTCAACCGAGTATCTAGCCCTTGGTGGTGGCAGTCATTTTGCATTGTATCTTGATAGTGACTTGTAAGAGACTCTTGCTCCCCTGGCGTAATTTCCATTTGAGGACATCAAAATTCTTTAGCTGGCAATTTACATTTCGTTTTTTTTTCAGATTGAACGGGTCAAGTTTGGCCTCAGAAACGTATGGCAACTCTTGTTTGTCACACACTCAAGAGTTTGGAGTGAAAGAAATTGAGGTGCTTTCTCTTTTTCATACAAAGTGTAATTACATAGCACTCCAAAGTTCAATGTTTAAATGTAGTGTGTGTATTTCGTTTAAAGAAGTTCATTGGATTACATATGTTGTGTATGATAATTTAAATATGATGTTTAATGTTTGCAGCTGTGGAGTTTCGTATAGTCATCGGAGTATGAAGAGACTATATCAATGTTAAGAACTGAGGCTCCTGGGATTTGTCGTTGGTAGCGTGACTAGTGGAGGAAAATGTCCATCTTGTATATATTTTGACATGCTCAACTTGGATTGTTCGGTTTCAGATATGAACAACTTCTGGATTTACTATTATAGATTTACAAGGAAAGGGTTTTGTGTTATATGGAAAAAATGTCTTCATAATGCCATTTTTGGAGTTATATGTTGTCTCCATGTGTTTCCTTAGCGATAAGGAGGTGAGAATCCACAACAGAGGTCACAAGCCTGGACACCACCCGAGGTTGGCTGTGGGACTGATTGGCAGCAGGGGTAGCATTTTCCCTTTATTTTTTTGTTTATGATCAGGGGATCTTTTTGCATCTGACATTCGTTGGGCTTCCTTCTTCGGGAGCCTGCGTCCTGGCGTTTTTGCAGGAAGTTGGTGGGCTCATCATGAATTAGGTCGGGGTGGCTGGTGGTTTTGGGATCCTGTGGAAAATGCTTCTTTTATGCCTCGGGTATTAGCTACAGCTTGTATTCATTCAGTAGTAATTCTACCCCTTCTTCATTCTTGGACCTCGTTTCTGACGCCATTATATCGCATTATTTGCACCAACTTGGTACTTATGCATTAAACCCTTCATGTGTGTGTGTGTGGTGGTGGTGGTGGTGGTAGGGAGTTCCATACCTCTGTCTGCTTGAATAAGTTATAGTTTAAAGTATGGAACTCTTGATAAACAAAGTTACACTGATGATTAAATGCGTCATTTGAAAGTTAAAATACTACTCGGGATCAATATAACAGCCACAATATCTGGCTGATATCAGCAGGTTTTGGTTCAATCTTTCATATAATTCAACAATATCTTGTAGCTCGACTGAAGCTATCAATGTGTGCAGATGCGCGACGTACTGCTCGCGCACGCGCGATATAGTCAAAACTCCCTCTATTTTTGCATGCTTTTCTTTAATTTCTTTCCCAACTTCACTATTGTCGTCCATCGCCTTTTTCACAGCATCAAACATATCATTTTTTGTAAACACACCATCTTCTTCTCCTTTTTACACTTCAACTCCAACCCTATAAACTTCACTCATTAGCCTTGAATTTATAATCTGATCGCCTCCATTTGATAACAAAACTAACCAACAGTTGCAAACTAAACCCTCGCATAGTGAAGCCCAGCCACAATGTGTAACAAAGCACCCAATGGACTTTTGCTTCAAGATCAAGTTTTGCTGAACCAGTTCACCGGTTATTAGCCCTCTTCCTTCCAGTCTTTCAAGCAGACCTTCTGGGATTGCATCGTCAGTTGTTTTGACATCAACTGGTGGCTTCAAATCTGCTAAGAAAGGCGTATTTGTGAGCTCGAATCCCAGCAACAGCTCCTTCATTTGAGTTATGGTTAGAGCACACTCGGTTCCAAATGCACACTAGATAACTGAACTAGGGTTGAATCTACAGAGCCAACTTGATAAGTTTTCGGCTAGGGTGGAGCTTGGTGGAACAGTTATGGTAGGGCCACTGAGTAGAATAGGCTTTTTGAATTGCGTTTGCAGGTAGTCAATAATAGGTCCTTTAAGTTCTCGAGATGCATTACATGCTAAAGCATTAGATTTACTTAATCCAATATAGATACGCTCCACAAAAGTCATATCGCAACCAACTTTCCTGTTAGATTAAGCTGCGAGTTTGCATAATTCGTGGGAATGGAATTCGATTAAAGATAATGGAAAACCAGCCGGCGGATGCACAAGCTCAGAATCGCTTATGCCCTAAGAGAAGAAATAGCATTAGAAACGAGTTTGTACTCAATCATGCAATGATGGTTTTTGTCATAGTTAGCGAGGATAACATGATTGACCGTGTTTCATTCACTGATAACATTATACGATCTGATATGCGTGACCTTCTCTTATCACTACTACACAAATGGACATAGAGCCCCCTTAATAGAGCCCCTTTTTTGTGAAAAGGGGGCTCTAAAGGGGCTCCCCGCTTTTCAAGAGGGTATAGAGCCATGCTTCGTCTAACAGAACTGGGCTTTATGTGGCCAAAGGAATAGAGCCATGTTTTCATCGAAGAAACCGGGCTCTATTACTGAATAAAGCCAGGTTCACTGCCGGGCTTTATGTTCCATACATTAGAGCCGTGTTGCCTTCTGCAAAACCGGGCTCTATTATAAATTTTACAATCTCTTCAAAATAATGATGTTTCCCTCTTTGACATTTCACTTGTTTCACCACTCTTTTTTTCACAAAATATATCAAACTGTCCCTACATCTCACATCTCAAAATTTATCCTTTTTCATTTATTCTCAAAATTAATCTTTTCATTTTTTTTCTCGGTCTTCAACCAAAAAAAAAAAGTAGTTTCCCATTATAGATCCTTGATATTCAGTAGTCACCTATCCCACCGGTCGTTAATCATATCCTCACCACTACAGGTCATGGCGGTTCATACTCGTCACTCTCGATTTCATGTTTATATATCCACAGATCAGGTTATTTTATCTGTTATTTTTTAAATCTAATCATCAATTTGAGGTGTTTATGGGTCAATTTCGTGTTTGTCTTATTTTAGGCATTAGGGTTCATGTAATCCCCAATCTATAAGAGCTTGGGACATACTTTCTGCTGCAGTTTATGCTCATTACAAGGTAGATGGTTTGTTACATTTTAATGCTAAATTTTTAATTACATAGATGTTTTGTTATCATCTTAATACTTGTTCTGTAGTCACTTGGTGATTTATTTTTGGCTGTATTTAATTTCCCTCGTCACCGTGTGAATAAATAGTATAGAGTATGATAGTTCTCAGATATTTGATTGTTACATCATTAAGAGTGAGAAGTGGTCATTATAAATTGTTTAGTTCTGCACTGAATTGAATAGTGAACAGCAAAGCATTCATCAAAATTTCGAGGCAGGCTAAAGGTATTTAGAATATGGCCTCACTTTTATCTTGGTCTTTTATTTTTTTTTATTATGATTTAAGTTAATGCTGATTCGCAAAGTTATCTATAGTAACGGGCTTATTGAAGTTCTCCTTAAGGTTATTTTCATTATACTGATATGGAATTGCGACTTAGGAACCGTCAGCTAAGTAGCATGTGCTAGGTCAGGGACATTATGGGAGAGTTTTCAGAGGTTAGGCTTGATTTAAGAAAACTTATTCCCCCTCAAGCGTGTGATAGTGATAGTGGCATTAACTTTTGCCGTTACAACGACTCTATTTAGTCAAGTTTAAACCTCATAAGGTGTAGGACGTGGTCCCAGTTTTCATTTTTGGAAATTTGAAATTACTTAATTGGATGGTCTAATACTAATTTTTTGTGGATGCAGCTAAATATGAAAATTTTAGAAGAAATTAATGATCCTAATGTTGTAAAGATCTTAGGCTATTGCATGGAAGAAGATTTGGTACCTATCATTTACGAGTTTATGCACCAAGGAACCTTAAAGGAATACCTATTCAGCAGTAAGTTCAACTTTATAAGATACTTAACAAGTAGCTGAAATATATATATATATATATATATATATATATATATATATATATATATATTTTTTTATTATATATATTTTATATGTGATGCACGCATACATGATCGGTACTAATTAAGAGAAATAAAAGGATGTTTCTTGCAGTAGAAAGAATGACAGAGCGGCACCAATTGATATCGAGGGTTAAAATTGCAATTGGAGTTGCTCGAGGCCTTGTTTTCTTGCGTACACAGCCTCAACTTGCTGATTATTCATTGAAGATACACAATATATTGTTGGATGAGGTACTTGTGTTTCGAACCATTTAATGCTTACTAAAGCTCCTTCAGCATATGAACATAAGACTTCCACCCAAGCTAGCTGGTCTAGACTCTAGACTAACAATGGAACTAAATGAAAATATAAAATTGTGAATATATATAGTCGATATGATTGTTGACTTGTAGGACATCTAAACGCTAATTTGTTATACTCTACTCTTGTAAATCGTCTCAAATATATCATTGTTGTGTGCCTTTATCCAAACGCTCAATAAGTTCTTTTCGGCCGTAACCAAACACATTAAGCTGATAAGTTGTCGCTCTTACAGTATGCACAAATGACATGGCAATTGAGCCAACTTACTTGACTTTGCATAATACATCAGCAATAATAGGTTTAGAAAAATAAATGAT
>BQNB010155692.1:0-15362 GCA_026074375.1 Tanacetum coccineum
ACAAGATTTTTAATTATGCAAATAGTATTGTTATTATCAATAAAGATCTTGTACACATAAAATTGTACCCATAATCAAGTAGTTGATTATAAATCCAAAGCACTTGTCCACAGCAACTTGAAGCAGCCAAATATTCAGCTTTTGTTGTGGAATTTGCAACCACTATCTGTTTTTGCACTACCATGATATTAATCTACATCTAAGGAATTGACAACCTCTTGTTGTAGACTTCCTATCCAAGCTTGCTCCAGCATAATCACTATCAATGTATGCTACCAAATCAAAAGGAGAATCTTTTGGATACCAAAGGCCCAATTTTGGTGGACCTTTTAAGTACCTAAAAATCCTTTTCACAGCATGAAGATGTGAAACCTTTGGATTGACTTGGTATCTAGCACATGCACACACTATAAACATAATCTCAGGTCTTGAAGATGTAAGATACATCAATGAACCAATCATTGATCTATACAAATGAACGTCCACTTCTTCACCATCTTCATCCTTGAGCAAAGGCTTTTGAGTTTCCATTGGTGTGCTTGTAGTCTTGACTTCTGTAAACCCAAATTTCTTTAAAATTTGAGCAACATATTTATCTTGACTAATAAATATGCCATCATTCTTCTGCTTCACTTGTAATCCTAAGAAGAATGTGACTTCACCCATAGAACTCATCTGAAACTTCTCATGCATCAATTTTTCAAATGCATTTCATAACTACTTCTTTGTCGAACCAAAGATGATATCATCTACATACACTTGAACTAACAGAATATCACATTTGTCCATTTTGATAAACAAAGTTTTGTCTATCTTTCCTCTCTAAAACCCATTGCCCAACAAATAAGTTGACAAGGTTTCATACCAAGCTTTAGGAGCTTGATGCAATCCATAAAGTGCCTTTTCTACTGGGAAGTCTGGATCTTCAAATCCTAGTGGTTGACAAACATAGACTTCCTCTTCAATCTTACCATAAATAAAAGCACTCTTGACATCCATCTGGTACACCACAAAGTCTTTATATGAGGCATAGGCTAAGAATAGCCTAATTGCTTTAATTCTGGCAACAGGGGCAAAGACCTCATCATAGTTAATCTCTTCTTCTTGTGTGTACCCTTGAGCAACTAGTCTTGCTTTATTTTTAATCATAATTCCTCTTTCATCCTTTTTATTCCTGAAGACCCATTTAGTACCTATAGCCTATTTTCCATTAGGTAACTCCACTAAAGTCCAAACTTCTTGTAACTTGAATTGTAGAAGCTCTTCCTACATAGCCTCTATCCAGCTTGGATCCTTTAATGCATGAATTACCTTTTTGGGTTCTTCTTGTGATAAAAAGCAAGTAAACAAGCAGTTTTGAAGATCTTTATGGTTGGTTCTTTGTTTAAGAGTAGTACCAACAAACCCATATTCCTCTAAATTATTTGTCATTCTTCTTGTTTAAGGTGCTGAATTCAAGTCTCCAATAATTTGTTTAACTGGATGATCTTTGTGTACTCTTGTAGTTGGAATAGGACTGACAGGCATAAATGCATCCAAATTGTTCATGTCAGCCTCTGCACCAACATCTTTATCATCATCTGAATAGACAATATCTTCTAAAGGAGGCATATTTAGATCATCAGGAAGATCAGCAACATTAACAGGTGAACAAACAGTATTAACAGGTGAACTAATAGTATAAACACTGTTAGTGCTATTAACATCAACATCCTTCTCTTGATCACCTCTTTCACCCTCTTTACTTGGATCACCACCTTCTTTTTCTGGTTCTTCAGTAACCTTCTTTTCATCATCTCCTGAAGGTTTAAATCCAGCATCAGGAGAACTCTTTAAATTTTAAGAGAATGGTGGATCAGCAGTCTACAATGGTAGCAGAATGTAATCTTCGCCAGGTACTGTCTCCATTCTAGCTTTACCTGCATCATCACATGCTTTTGTACCTGCATTACCATTAGACTAGTTTCCTGCAACAACTGGCTTATAATTCATTAACTTTGTTAGTATGTCAATATCAAAAAGCCAATTTGGTCCACTTCCTATAATATTAGGGGTATTCTCACTAAACTGGACATGCAGGTTCTCTTCAACTATCTTAGTTCTACTGTTGAATACTCTAAATGCTTTACTATTGATTGAGTACCCAACAAAGAATCCTTCATCAGCCTTACCATCAAACTTGCCTAAGTGATCTATGGTATTGAGAATTGTAACAGGACACCCAAATGGTCTCATAAAGCCTAAAGCTAGTTTTCTACCCAGAAAAAAGTTCATAAGGGGTCTTATTATAAGGCTTAGTTACTAATACACTATTTTGCACATAACAAGCAGTATTAACTGCTTCAACCCAAAAAGTAGTAGGTAGCTTAGAATCAACTAGCATTGTCCTAGCAGCCTCAATTAGTGTTCTATTTTTCCTCTCAGCTACTCACTCCATTTTGTAGAGGATCTAGCTACCAAAATTCGCTCTTAAACCTTTTCTCTACAAAACTGATATCATGCTCCTTATTCTTGAACTCCGTTCCATTGTCACACCTAATTTCCCTTAACCTTATTTGATCTATTAGATTTCTACTCCCCGTTATCATGGACTTAAGAATGACATTAGTCCTATCCTTAGTAGCTAAAAGAAAACCCACCTAAACCAAGGTAATCATTTATGACAACTAGCAAATAACATATTTTTTCATTAAGCGTTTTTACAAAATGTTGACCCAACAAATCATGTCAACATATGTAAAGGTTGTCTGATTGAACTTACAGTTTATCCAACTACAAAAGCCTATTTGCTTTCCACTTTTTGACAAGCAACCCATATTTGATTATTGCAAAAATTTTGAAGGTAGACCTCTTCAAGATTTCCCTTAACCAGTTTATTTATAGTTTTGAAATTTATGTATCCAAGTCTCTTATGCCAAAGTTTAGATTCATTAGATATGGCTTTTGCAAAGAGACAAGTTAGACTTCCTTTAGGAACAATATTACTTAAAATCAACACTATTACTTAATGATCTTTCTAGAACTTTAGTAAAACATTACTTCATCAGTTAACTTAAGTAGAGATGTGGGGGAGGGCGTCTGGAGCAACAATACCATTCGTGTCATTAAAGAGAACACAATTCCTATTTTGTCACACATTTATGAGACACAAAAGAGGTTAAACTTTAACTCTCTTACAAAATACACACCCTCAAAATCTAAAGTACCAGTTTTGATTGTACCTCTGCTTGTGATTTTCCTCAAATTGGGGTTTTACCTCTAAAGCAACATATCCTACCACTCACTTTATTCAAAGCTCAGAAAGATAGGACATGTTCCCAAGTCGATGTGCCATGAGCATGCACTGTCAATTACTTCCTTTCTCCTGGAGAATCTGCTATGGATTGGCCCTGACGATAAGTATCAGAAAATTAGTCTCTTTGGGACCTAAAGACCTAAAGCCATCACTGACTTGGATCATCTGCCTATACAGCAATATATCACATACTTTAAAATTCATTAATGCACTGTTGTGTTTGGAAACATGGTCTAAAACTTTAGTCTTTGGTTTCCAAACCCAACAAGCTGAGTCCTTAATAGCATTGACATGATTTCCCTTAACAGCATTAACTACTGCTTTTGGCCTAACAGTATTAACATTGTTACCCCTAACAGTATTAACCCTTTGATTAATATTTTTAAAAGCCGTGTTCTTATTAATGGGCCTCTTAACAGTTTAATGTGCTGTTTTAGAAGGATTAGACATTGGACTAGCATTATTCACTGTTGTTTTTGTATGAGCAGTATTAGCTTGTCTAGGAGCATTAACTGATACTAGGACAGACTTCATTAATACTGTTTTTGGAACCATGTTCCTTTTAGGACTGGGGTGAGTCATTTTAGAAAAATTCTGGTGATTCACCGTTTGAGTATAGTTCCACACTGGTTTTACCATCTTTTTATTATTAAACTGTCTCTGATGATTATATCAATCATACTGCAGGTGATCAAAACTTCCACACACATAGCAAGCTTTGTTAATCATCTCAAAATTACTCCCTAATCTTTGAGACATCATGTAATTCTAGTTTCTTTGGTTTCCTCTAGGACTATGTGTGTTCAGCCTATTTTGATCACCTTGTTTATCAGTTGTTTTCCCAGGAGATTTTACTTTCTTTTTAGATTTAACAAACTATATTTTAGAAAAACTAGGTTTAACAATTTTCTTTTTTATCTTAGGCTTTGACTCAGCTTCATCCTCACTATCTGATATCCAATCTTCAATAAGTGGGGGACCAAAGTTCTTCCTAAGAACCTTAGGTGTGTCTGCACTAGCCTTAGCTTCACTAGTCTTAACTAAAAGCTTCTTAACTATAGGCTCACTAACTATAGGCTCATTCACAAACTCTTCTAGACCAAAGAATGACAAATCAAGTTTTGGAGGCATAAAGTTTCCTGTATAAGGACGTGGAACAACATTATACCCCAAACTTGTTTTGCACTTATCAATTATCTGACAGTCTATTAGTTTGCTTAAGCTTTTAGATGAATTCTCAAAATTTTTGACTGTTAGCTGAATTTCATCCCCCCGGGGGGGTGGGGGGGGGCCCCCCCCCCCCCCCCCCATTTTGGCTTTAAGCCCGTTCCAACTTCCTCCTAACTTATAAACTGGCTACTTCACGTAAATTGAATCTCACGTTTTAAGAGCTTGATATCTTCCTCATAAATAGACTCATTTTTCTTAAAAACTAGAAGTCTTGCTTCTACAAACTCTAAACCTATTTTATAAGCAATAGCATTTAACTAGTTTGTCCTTAATATATTAACATTGTTCATTTTGGTTCTTAAGATTTGAAACCTTTTCCAAACAAGATGATGAACTTTGATTCAGTAGATACTCTCTAGAGTCAGAACTGTAGAAGAGTATCTGCC
Organism: Tanacetum coccineum; assembly: GCA_026074375.1. Taxonomy (NCBI): domain Eukaryota; kingdom Viridiplantae; phylum Streptophyta; class Magnoliopsida; order Asterales; family Asteraceae; genus Tanacetum; species Tanacetum coccineum. The sequence goes on from BQNB010155692.1 coordinate 4,912, forward strand.
AAGAGTGCAAAGTTAGTTTGGAATCTTCTCAAGCTAGATCACACCAATCAAACTAGAACCATCACAAGACACCAAAGCATTAGAAGTAGTTATCTCTACTGGCATAACCCTTCTTGTATTCTCCCTATTCCTGTTTTCTTGGTTCTTTGGAGCCTTATACTCCCTTGCAAAGTGTCCCCTTTTGTGATAGTTATAACACTTTACCTTAGAGTTATCAAACCCAATGGTCTCAGTACCATTCACAGAAAACTTCCTTCCGGTGTTCTTTAAGAATCTCCTTGCCTTCATTGTTAGCATAACCATCTGCCACCTTAAATCCATCTCTTTTAAATCATCAGGATTAATTTGTTGCAAGTCCTCATTGTCAAGTTATGGACTATTTGGTTGACTTGCAAAGAAAGCACAGATGACAGCATCACCTAAGTTGTCAATTATTGTTGAGTTAACAATAGTAGCTTGAGGGCTAGCAGTTGTAACACCATGAGAAGTATTAACTGCTCCATTTGTACTGCTGAACTGTTACGATCTAGGACATACAAAGCCACTTTTGTGATGTTTTGAGCATGAGCTGAATGTCCCTTTGACCTCTGGTTCATAAGATATTCATGGTTGAGTTGTAAAAAATCATCCAGGCTTAAATATTATCCAGTCTCAGTGCTTGTTTCCTCCACATAATGGTATGTGTGCTCCATTCTGGTGATAGACTTCTTAAGAACTTTTGATCCACATCTTATTGTGAGATACTTTCACTATGAATCTCCAACTAATTGATAAGCTTTTGAAGCCTATCAAATGTTTTGATCTAACACTTTGAGTAGACGCAGAACATATTTTCACTACTGCTCGCTTTTAGAATATTCCTCTAAGTCTTTTATAGCAACATTTCCCCTCAAACCTCTTCTCAACAGCCTGCAGCAATGACTTGGCATCTTTGATGGAGTTAAACTTTAATTGATGTTCATTAAGGATGCCCATCAATAAAGTGCTTCTTGCCTTCAACTCTAACCTCCTTTGTGCTTTTCTTCAGCAATTGTAGGAGTAATTATAGTTTTAACACCTTTAACAACTTTTGTTAATAGAGGTGCATTACCATTCTCTATGACTTCCCATAGAGAATAATCAATCATCTGGATGTACTATTACATCCTCATCCTCTAAAGCTCATACTCACCTGGTTTGAGCATAGGCACTTTTGATGCAGCCACCATATGTGCTGAGTCTTGATCCATCTCTTTGTAACAAACAGACCTTGTGTGTAAAAGCAGTTTCTTCTTATTCAAAGCTTCTCAACAAGAAGCTCTGATACCACTTGTTGATCTCACTTGAATAGATCTTGAATTCCTTAGCTTGTGTAAGGTTTAGTTATGCAAGATAAATCCTACACAACTATGGTAGAAACTTTATAAAATATATCAAAGATTATGCGAAATCTAATCTTTGATCATTAAGAAGATTATGCAATAGGATAGTAATTCTAATGAACACATAAATTAACAAACAAAGCTTCAATATATTAATACGAATACTCTAACTAGTATTAGGGTTACAAAACCTTGAAGCTATAACAATATCAAAACAAAAGATATCAAACTCTATGCCCTAGGACCTCCTTTTATACACCAAGGAGTCCTAGTCGATTTACAATATATTTCTAAGACTTAGAATATTCTCTATGATCTATTCTATAAATAACTAATACTTATCATGTAAGTAATCTTGTTCTCCAAACAATATTTATCCTTTCTTCTGTCTTTATCCTTTTTCTGACAGTAGAAACAATTTCAGCAGTCTTAATCTTTGAGCAGTTGTAACTTTTGTACTAGCAGCATTAACTTATCACCAGCAGTAGTAACTTATACACCAACAACATTAACTGTATACAAGCAGTAGTAACTACTTAGAATATTTTCTTTAATCTTCACCAGTAGTACTAACTTTACACTAACAGTACTAACTTTATAATAGCAGTACTAATATACTAGCAGTAGTAGCTGTGAACTACCAGTACTAACTTTAGCTTAACAGCAGTAACACAAACCTGAGCAGCAGTAACTCCAAGATCATCAAGAAGTCTTTTAATGTTAACAATAATTCCAAGCTATGATATTAACATCCAATTCCATGACAAAACTTTCCATAATGAAAATTTTATTGATTTTATCGTTGCTTGCTTCTAGAAATTTCTTTGACCCTCGTGTATTTACATTACCCCCTGAAGACTGTATTATATCGATTTCATTATCATCATTGTCTGTATCTGACTCTAGATCATGGGGATAGATTATGTTGAAAAGGAATAGATCATTAAAGTACAAAACATTTTGTTCCTCTTCATCACATTCAGACAAAGATGTTTTGTTTTCAATTAATATCACGATATGATGGAGAAATTTCAACATGACTTTTCAGTTAGGATCCTATTTAAGATGTTAAGTGTCTTGAAACAAATGATGAATTCTTCTGTTTTTAAAATCTTTAAGGAAGTCTAAATCATCAAAATAACTGACCATTGGCTAGGTTGACAGAAACGAAGGCATATTAACTCTTTCATTATCATTTTCCGAATCCGTTATCAAATCACTGACAAAAATTATTTGATAAGAAAATGAGTTTTTGTCAAATATTACCATGTAATCTTCATCGTTGGATTCGTCAAACGATATTCTAAAGTCAATTTCATTGTTGTTAAGAGAACTTACTGTTGGTTCACACGAGAGTGTTTTTTCAGATGATAACTCGTCATTAAAGACTATAGCTAGGAAATCACTTTTTCATCGATCTGCGAGGTCCATGAACAGCTCTTCATCATACGAGATCTACCATACTTAGTTGTTTCCTATTATACACTTTTACCGACTCGTCCGACAGCTTTTCTTCTTCGAGCCTAATTCTATCTCCTCTACCATATTGTATGTTTGGGTTGTCCATCCTGTAATAATCTTGCTAGGAAAGAAAACCGTCAAATAACTTATACGTCATATTCAGTAAACTGAATACGCCGTATTACACAAACACAATAAGCAAATAAACATGATTATAAACTATTCTAAACTACACTAATCCTAAGGGGTAGATTAATCTAATGTTAAAAACCAAAATGTCAATAAAAGCAAGATTAAATTTTCACTCCCCGCAACGTGCAAAAACGTGATGTGTCATTGAGTGATGTTGTAAATTTATGTTTAAGTTTAAATTTATATTTTTTTGACTTTACCAAAAACAACACTTTAACGGGCAGTGTACTGGTCGATGGGAGTTTCATGGTTCTCTATCTCTATGAGTGTCGATCACTAAGAGCAGAATAATATATCAATTTTATTAATATTTTGGTTACTAAAATAAGTTAATTCATACATATCTATGTTAAACCTATGTTAATCCTAAATCTAATGGATTAGGGGGTTTTCAGCCTGAGAGACTGGCACGGGTTTTGTGATGACTAAAATCAACTTAAGACACTAAAACACACGCAAGTAAATTAACAGAAGATAAAAAAGCGGTCTATCCGAATATAAGAAAACTATATTAATCATTATTAATCCTAACTACTCTAAAGTTAGTTATGGGGGGGGTCTTTGTAGTGCAATGATTTCTTATCTCCAGCAGCATACATGCTTAAACTTAGCTACTTCTTCTAATAACCTAGATACAAAGAATTATGTCACAATTAAACGTATCCGCATAAAGCATCCTTATTTACTGATTATAATCTATCTTAAGGATTAAAGCAATGGTGATCTTGTTAAACCCTAGCTCATAGAGACTTTACCCACTTACCGCTTAAAGGCGATTTATACACTAGTAGTCTACGAGCAGCGACGATATTACCAATTCTTGAAGATCGCTACTCGTTGATCCAAGGGTTACTGCGCGTTACTCTAACTAAGCTCACAATCTATAAGACAATCAAAATTAGTTAATTACTTTTTGTGACACCATTGGTTGTGTGATCCCTTGTAGATCTTTATGTAGCTTGAAAAGCTTTATTATCTTAATAATATCTAAAACAAACTATATAACTGGGCCGCCGTGTGAGTGATACGATAGATAAAGATTATGCGGTCCACCCTCTCTATCTTTATATACTCAGAAGAATAATAAGAACAATATCAAAAAACAAAAGAACTTTCACTATATTAAACAAATACAAAATCACTCATTAAAATGTTTTGGCCTAACAACTATTGTGTTTTTCTATTTGTGTATATCTATTCTAACTATGCCATAAGGGTTCCTTTTATACAAAAAAAAAACCCTAATAAACTTACAAAACACGTTAAGTGATCATGCATATCTATTCCTAATATAACTCATACATATCACATAAGCAGTACTAATAAACTAACTAACAGTACTAATTTACACTGACAATACGAAACATTGTATTTGACAGTACAACTATAACTAGCACTACTATATACAACGAAGCAGTAATAATGATTTTAAGACTTTATCATTCTCACTTCACACACTCTTCACTAGCAGTATATCTCAAGTAGCAGTACTAATCCCTTAGAGGCAGTATGAACTTGTAGAAGCCCTATAATTCCCAACATGATCTCCCCAAAGTTGTGATTTATCTTCAAATCATCAAGTTTGTTGAATTAAAGCTTTTTGGTTCTGAGAGGATTCTTTCAAATACTTTAGCTTCTTGATCTATTAGCTTCTATAAATATTTTCTTGACTATGTCTCTTGCCATCTTACTATCTTCTTCCACTTGCAGTCTTCTACTGAGTATCAACATCATAACTTCAGTTGTCAAAGGATAATCCTTTTCTGGAAACATATAGATGTAATGCCCTCTTGTTGAAAATACATAATGTACTGCACATGATCCAATATAAGTCTCAAAGTCCAAAGATCATCTTACATCATTATGGTAACTTCCATAGTGCATCTTCCTTGTCTGGTTCATAGAGTCTTTTCAATTTAACCCATAGAGCTTTTTCCATGTCTTCAGTAGGTTCTGCAGACCTAAAATTTTCTTTAACTAAGCTCCATAAAGTATCAAGGTCTTCTCTGTCAAATGCCTTAAGCATATCTTCAAATCCTTGATATGCCTCTGTGATGTTTCCAACCCTGATAATCTTTCAATATTTTCTTGAGTCTTCAGTATGAATTTCCTAATCAATGATAGGATACTTAGTTTGCAGAACTTCTTCCCTGAACTCTTCAACTGGAACTATCGCTGCACTTCCTTAAGATTTTTTTTTTTCTTCTTCAGATAATTCAATTGGTCGTTCTTCATTATTTTATCTTATGAAAAGAGCTCCGGAACATCACTTGAGCTGTCCTTAACTTCTTAAAGCTTTCTTGAAGTACACATAAAACTTTTGGAGATCATTTCAGAAAGCTTTGGGTACAGATCTGAGTATGAGCACCGCGTATCATCCGGAGACCGACGGTCAGAGCGAGAGGACTATTCAAACTCTCGAGGACATGCTACGTGCTTGCGTGATCGATTTTGGAAAGGGTTGGGTTAAGCATTTGCCATTAGCCAAATTTTCGTATAACAACAGTTATCACGCTAGCATAAAGGCCGCACCTTATGAGGCACTTTATGGCCGAAAATGTCGATCACCTGTGTGTTGGGCCGAAGTTGGAGAAGCTCAACTGACCGGTCCGGAAATGATCCAAGAAACAACAGAAAAGATTGTCCTGATCAAGCAGAGAATTCAAGCTGCTCAGGATCGACAAAAGAGCTACGCTGATTTGAAGCGAAAGCCGATGGAGTTCGAAGTTGGGGATAGGGTTATGCTCAAGGTCTCACCTTGGAAAAGGGTTGTACGATTCGGTAAGCGGGGCAAGTTGAACCCGAGATATGTTGGACCTTTCAAGGTGTTAGCCAAGGTTGGGAAGGTTGCCTACAGGCTGGAACTTCCTCAAGAATTGAGCAGGGTTCACCATACTTTCCATGTGTCTAATCTGAAGAAATGTTACGCTGACGAACCGTTAGCCATGCCGTTGGAAGGAGTTCACATTGATGATACGCTCCAGTTTGTGGAAGAGCCCGTTGAAATTATGGAACGGGAGATCAAACGATTCAAGCGAAGCCGGATACCACTGGTTAAGGTTCGCTAGAACTCTAGGAGAGGTCCTGAGTTCACCTGGGAACGTGAAGATTCGTTCAAAAAGAAATACCCACATCTCTTCACAAACCGGGCTTCGTCATCCACTACAAGGTCTTAAGCTTTGAGGACAAAGCTCTTTTAATGGGTGGAGACTGTAACATTTCTCAATTTCAGGTCATTTTACGACTCTATTATTCTTGACTATTTATTTTAGTCCGATACGCGTTTACTTTTAATTTAACCTTTAAGCTAAATCGCGTAGACTAGAAATAATTATTTAACGTAAACGGTCACCAAATAAATTAAGGTTTACGTCAAGCAAGTGTTATATAATTATAAGGAAGATATAAAATACATTTAGACACACCTCAGAAATACCTAGACTTACCTAGACTCAAACCAATACCCACTTTTAATCCTTAAACACAAAATTTATGCAATGCTTGCGTTATTAGCTCATGTTGACCGAATATGGGTAAGAATAACCCATAAACCATTCGTCCCTTATACTTAATCATCTAGAAAATCCCCCTAATGTACCCTAAGTACATGTACAACCTATGTTTAATTAAAACATGTACTAATTGTCTCTAACAAGCTTATTACTCAATGGTTAATAACCACATTTGATCCCTTTGTTCCCTCTTTGATACCCGCGTCTAGAATCACCCACACACAACCTATAAGATTTCAAATCTTAACAAATCTTGTACATATATCTTGTAATTAAGAATGTACTAAGTGGTTTAGCAAAATACCATTTGAGGCTAACTAAAAACCTCAAAACCACCACTTAGGGCTCATTTTTGGTTAGACAAAGACTAGGGAAACTAACTAGCTCTTAAGCCTATAAATACTCACTTACACTTAACTTTAAAACATTTATTACAACTCCTAAATACTCTCTCAATCAAAACCATTCATATTTCTCTCATTTACATTCGGTTCATACAATAGCCGAACCCAAAACACTTTATCACATTTCGCTTCTAAGCACAAGGAGTACGAGGACATAAGAGGAGTACATGAGCCAAGGTTGGGTTATTTGATAAGCTTTAAAGCTAAGAGTTGGCATACATTTGGGTTAACTACACGATACACATTCAAATCTCTAGGACCCTTGTAAGTCGTACTAAGCCATTCATGTCCATAAGTCTTTCGTATTATATGGTTTCTTTGATTTCTAGTCGAATGGTCACGTTAGTTTGTAGATAACAAACTAACGTGAGCTTATGCATGCTAAATGCAAAACATGTGTGTTATACGCATATGCATAAGTATATTATCTCTTGTGTGGTGCTAGAACGTGCTAAAATGTGATTTAAAATGAGCTAAAGCCTTAAATGTTTCATTTAAATGCAAAGATGGAAACTAATTTGAAAACTGTCACATATACTCAAAACCTATACGTTAACTTTTCATGAAAATGAAATGGCATGGTTTGGGAAAGAGAATACAAACCTATAGAACGAATGCATGTGATAAAACACAATTAAATAATGCTAAACGAGTTTGATTTGGTGCTAGTGATCCTAACGAGCCTTAATATCATTAACGTGTCACTAATGGGCCTTGTTGGGCCAAATAGTCCATTAACATACGTTAATGGGCCCAACAGTCCATTAGTGGGGAACCATGGCTTATTATTAAGCTCGCTTAAGCTTATAGAGGGGTTAGGGAACTTATTAAACTCGTTGGTTAGTAAAACGCAAATGGAAACCCTTAACGGGCTACTAATGGACTCGTTAAACCCAAACAGGCCTAACAGGCCGTACCGTGGAGACCACAGCTTATTAATAAGCTCCACGAGCTTATTAAGAAGCCTAATAAGCTTATTGAAATTACATGGACCTTAATATACCATAGAAACTTAACCGAACCCTCGTTGGGCTTGACAGCCCACTACCGTAGCTGAAGTAGGCCCATAAGCCACGAATAAGCTTGAACAGCTTATTTGTGAGCTTATGCAGCTTATTGAGTTTATTATGAACTTGGAGAAGCTAATGGACCTCAATGGACCAAGCCTAAATGTTTAAAATGCTATTCGGGTTCTTATTAGACCCGAAAGCCTATTAGTGAGGCTTATTTGCTTAATAAATAAGTCGAGCAATAAAACAGACCCATAAGTGCTTATTTAGCCTAGAACAATAAGTTGAACATGTTATAAAACATTAATGGACCCATTTGATATCTTTCGGGTTAGAGTTATTAGGCTAGCCAGCCCAATAAGCTCAAATAAGCTCATCCGAGCTTATTTTTCAGCCAACATTTTTAAATAATCTTGAATAAGCTTAAAGAGGGCTTATGTGCCTTTGAAAACTAAATTGGACCTTTAAATTGCTTATTAGACCTTAATGGCCCAATAAGCCTAAATAAGCTCATCTAAGCTTATTTATAAGCTTCCACAACTTATATGGCTTATTGGAGCATAATAAAACCCATTGTCACTTGTTAGATCTTATTTGGACTGAAAATGCAAATTTTTACAAGTTAAGGGACTAAAAGTGTCAATTTGTAAACTTGAGGGTTAAAACTGCCAAAACTGATTTTATAAGTCTAAGGACTATTTTTGACATTCTGAAACTTAAAGGGTTGTTTTGAAAGTATAAGGACCTAAAGTGTAATTTTGTAAAGTTGAAGGACTAAAGGTGTAAATGTGGAAACTTAAGGGTTTAAAGTGTAAATATTATATTTTCATAAACCTATGGACTGTTTTTGTAAAAAAAGAAAAACCTAAGGGTATTTTATGAACGGAAGTGATTTTAATAAACACTTAGCGAATCAGACAAGTTATAATATTTACCGGATATTATACAAATTAAAGCGCGACTTAATAAATATGTATATTTATTAATAACGTTTGTACATATACTTGAACGTGTGTAATCATATACCTCCCCAAGAGCCAACAAGTAAAGACAAATACAATAAACATGAGCACCACCACACAAGTGATAACAGTATATATAAACTAGCAATTTATTATAGTTTATGCATTAAGTCGTTAGCCTAAACTTGTAGACTAAGACTAGCCGTATTTACTTAGGTATTTGACAGTGAGATTCATTTGTCATACTTGGACATATTTATCATTCACAGGGGACTACTTACTAAGGTGAGTTCATAGCCCCATGCTTTACAATTATTTAAATGTTTTACATCTTTGGGGTGAGAACATGCTTTGTTTTACAAATTGGACGCAAGGGTACATTTTATACAATGATTACGTGTTTTGCCTAAGTAGCGATAACCCATTGAGCCCTTTATCGTGAACTGTCAATTACTAGATTGTAAGCGCGAGTGTTATAAATAGATCTATTTGGGATTGACGTCCCCGTTTGGGTGAGTAGCGCTAACTATGCCGGTTTGCCGGACAACAAACGTATACCATGTCGGATTTGGAATGTTGCGGGTTAGAACATCATTCACGGGAAAATGTTGGTAATTTATTACATTTATACATGTCGAGCTTCAGTGTCATGAGCTTAGGAAAACGTAATTACTTTTTATGATGTTTGCATCTATTGCTTAATCATACACATGGAAATCTTGTGGTCCTACTATTGATTTACATAAACCTATGAATTCACCAATTTTATGTTGACGTTTTTAAGCATGTTTTTCTCAGGTCAATAAGGAACGAGGTGCCTAGATACATTGGGGGTCACTCTTTGGAGAGAGTCAATACTAAAGATTTGGGTCGTATTACATTTTAGGAACATTTGTTATAAACCGAAATCTTTACTTATATTGTCGAACAATTTGAAGTCATGAGCTCATGTAATGAACAAGTATTTTGTTAAATCCAATGTATCTCTTTAAAACGACACATTTAGTGGTCGTTCTCATATCTTGTGTTATTGATCTATGAAGTAAGGCCCTCGGATATTCAATATTCCGCTGCAACTCAGATTTGGGGGTGTTACAATAACCAGCAGTATCACTTCTATTGATGATAATCTTCTTTCCAGTTCTCTGATAGAACTTTCTTGCTTTCATACTTAGTAATGCCAATTGCCACTTCAAATCCATTTCTTCAAGATCAACTTCATGTATTTGCTCTAGGTCTTCATGAACAACCTGAGATCCATTTGGTTGATTGGCCAGAAAAGCATAGATTGTGGCATTACTGAGTCTAGCAGTATTGTCTATAGAACTAGCAGTACTAAGTGAAGAGCTAGCAGTATTAACAAGAACATTAGATGTATTAACATCATTTGTACTACTAGGAGTTGAAACAAAGGCCACATTCTGTGGATTTGAATTTGAGCTTGAGGTTACACTTCTTTTGACCTTTTGTTCAACAATCTTAAAATTGTTGTAGAGATCATCAAAACTTATTGAGCCTAGATCTGATTTGTTCCTCCAGACCACAACAT
>BQNB010155693.1:0-12139 GCA_026074375.1 Tanacetum coccineum
TTTCCATCTTTTGGCATATTTTTGGCTTTTATTGGCGAAATCCTGGGTATTTTATGTATACAATTTAACACTTATCAATTGGTATCAAGAGCCATGGAGTGGTGTGTTTAGTTTTTGTGTTTGATTTGTGTTCAAAACCTTTACAAAGAGAAAATTAGTAATTCAAATTTTTTGGCTTAAAAACCTTAAAGTTTTGATTTTTATTGTTCCTATAGGGTTAGTAATACTAGTTGTACAAGAATTTTTTGCTAAAAACCATTAAAAATCATGTTTTTTTGAGTTTTGAAAATTTGAGTTTCGTAACTGTTGGAACCGAACGAGATTTCTAGTAGTTGGGACCGAACGAGTTGGACCGAACAAGGAAACCGAACGAGTAAGCCGATCGAGTCAACCGAACTAGCATATTCTAGTTTGAGCCGAACGAGTTCCTTTCCTATGACGAACCCGAACGATTTCCTTCCTAGTGACAACAACGAACGAGTTTCCTTCCTATGATAACCGAACGAGTTTCTTTCCTAGTGACAATCGAACAAGCAGGACCGAACTAGTAGGACCGAACTAGGTGCACTTTGACAATCGAACTAGCAGGACCGAACTAGTTGGACCGAACGAGTAGGACCGAACTAGCTGGACCGAACGAGTTGGACCGAACTAGCTTGTTTTTTGTCAAACCGAACTAGTGAAAATAAATTAAGTTTAATCTTAACAAACTCAATTTATTATACGGTTATTTCTTTGACTTGTAAAATCCCGTGAAACAAACACTTGTTTTCCCGGTTTTGTCAAGAATTGTAAAATCCCGTGTAGTTTCAGTTCAAGACTCAACAACACGAAACCCAAACACAATTTCTTTTCTACCGACCGATCATCAAATCGGGTAATCTTTTTGATACCACAATGACGACTCTTGCTGATAAATCACTTCTTTCTGGAGGAGACAACAAACCACCGATGCTTGAAAAACACTTGTATGATTCATGGAAAAGCAGAATGGAACTCTATATGATGAATAGACCACATGGAAGAATGATTCTTGCATCTGTTGAAAAAGGACCACTTGTTTGGCCTTCAATCACTGAGGATGGAGTAACAAGGCTTAAGGAATATGTTGAACTAACTCCAGCTGAAGCCATTCAAGCAGATTGCGACATCAAAGCTATAAACATCATTCTCCAAGGCCTACCAACTGAAATCTATGCTCTTGTGAGTCAACATCGTGTGGCAAAAGATCTTTGGGAGAAGATTAAACTGCTGATGCAAGGAACGTCATTAACCAAACAAAGAACGTGAGTGCAAGCGTAATATTGAATTCGATAAGTTCACTTACAAGAAAGGAGAGACGTTACATGAGTACTACTTGAGGTTCACTTTGTTACTCAATGATATAGAACATTTACAAGATGCCATTGTAGCAGTTCAAGTAAACACCAATTCTTACACACCTCATCCTGATGAATGGAGCAAATTTGTTATTGATGTTAAACTGGTCAAAGACTTGCACACTACCAATGTTGATCAGCTTCATGCTCACCTACAACAACATGAACGACATGCAAATGAAGTTCGTTTGAATGCATAACAACCCGATCCCTCTGCTCTAGTTGCACTCACCAATTAACTCAGCCACTTATCAATCTCATCTACACACCACCCACAGTCTCTATTCTCAACTTCGCGTTTCACCATATCAGTTCATTCACAGTTTGTTACACTTATCAACTCAAACAATTCATAACAACCAATCAAACACCTCTTTCATTACTATCCAACAAACATGAGTATCAATCCAAACCGTTTCACCAAACGTTTATTCTCAACAACCATCAATCCACAATTGGTATATCCTCCCACAACTTATCAACATCCACAACCTGAATTTTCCCACCAGACACCAGTTCTAGTTTGTTCCAGTGTTCCAAGAAAGGGGAGTATCAATTGACGCAATTAATCACAGGATGTCATCTTAACTGCTGTTGTCTACAATCCCGGTATCCTACTACCAACATCAGCTAAGACTCTCGTTAAACCCTCGCAACAAGCTATACCATCTATGATGAAAAGTGACTGTGCAACCTGTACAGGTGGGATACAAACTACTTATCCTGCTGGAAACAACAAGAAAAATACACACCTTGTGCAAGTGGTAGCAACACGGGAAACAACGGACCTGTTTATTTGTTACAATGCAAAGGGGAGGGTTCATATTGCCCAGCAGATGCACTATGCCCAAGAGGAAAAGGATGAAACATGTTCAACGATAAAGTGTTTTTTTCGAGCTCAAGACAAGTGTATGTCAAGCTTTAACAGAGGAAGAAATAGCATTGGTTGGCCAGAACCAGGACTTTCCTGACATTCAAAACCTCTCAGATAGTCAAACCCAAATGCTGTTATCAGCTAGATGATTCTGGATGCCTATGACTTCTGATTGTGATTGAAATCAATTTCAGCCCAGATTCCTCATAGCCAATCTCTCAAGGAATGGCTCAGATGCCTCACTGAGGTATACAATCAATAATCTGAACTAATGACTTATTTCAATCAAAGTGAGCAGATAATACGTCTTTTGAACAGTCCCCAAAGACGTGAGTCAGTCAGAAACTGATATAAACCAGTATAGCAATAGTCATTCCTTATTCTCAGTATTTTGTGAAACCATCAAGAAACGTCCGAATTCTAACTCTTCTTCTCACAAAGATGTCCTCATATTGTCTATGTTTTGACCATTAATCTACCACAAGTGACAGCATTGCACCACTGTTAATAAAGCTTTGACTACCGAGCTTGACAATAATAAAGAAGAGGTTAAAAGATTTGAAAGAAAAAAAAATGTTGAAAGGACAGTTTTTCAGGATCAAAATGAAAGTGCCGAGATTTAACGTCTTAAGCAAAGCTTTTTCGAACAAGTGCAAGAAAAGGATTGTTTAATGAAAACAGTTTCTGAACTCAAAAATGAGTTTGAAATTAGAAGAAAACAGAAATATTGATAGAGAAATTGCTTTAGAAAAGAAAATTAAGCAACTTGACAACAACATTTTCAAAAGAGGTCAATCTGCGCAAACTGTTCATATGATGACTAAATCCAAAATTTGTTATGATCATTCCTCGAAACAAGCTATCGGTTTTGAAAAACCTTTCTATCTGAAGAAAGCTCGGGATTCAAGCAAAGCTGTATGAACGGAAAACCATCTAAAATGGAAACTATTGTGGTTCTGATTCCTGATAAACATTAGAGCTACAACATTTATGTTTTGCGTGAGCATAAACCATCCACAAGATCACTCAACCCACAGCACTCATACTAAGCGAACACGAACGCGAGACTATAGACCGTCAGTAGCATGTCTAAAGCCACTAAACATAAAGGTAGAGCGCACACTCAACCCAGATGCTAAATAACTACGAGTGACTCCTCCATCACACACGCGGCGTTTCACTTACACCCTCGTTCAGCGATTTGCCCATCTACTCAAGCGCTTATTACATCTCTCTGTACACTCTCACTCACATACTATCTACTACAACAAGGCACATTCTTATGGAGAGATTCTCACAGGAGCAACCTGAGCACACAGCTTTCCCCGGCATCACCTCTTATCTCTCTCACTTCTTACTCCTCTCGCGCGCACAAGCACGACGATCATGACACACAGCGCGCGTTCCATCAGACACTCTTCTCCCTCTCTATATGTCGACTTACTAATCTACGTGACGCGCTATACACGAAGACACAACGACACTTCACTACCCTCTGCCCTCTTACTTTGATCTCTCTAGAGAGCTCTAATTATCAAATAGCAAAGGATAACCACCACAGGGGCTTGCGATCTATCTTCCCTGTCGCTAGCACCGACTGGCGTAGGTTGGCTCCGAGAGCAACTTCACCACACCCACAGTAGTAGATATAAGCTGCGCATCGCGAAGATCGTCTTCTCTCAGTCTATCCACCACTAACTCTATCAGATATACACCAGAGAGCGAGTCTCTAACCCGAGACTCAACCCTATCATACTCCGAGGCGACATCAGCACACAGCCGCGTAACTAATCCAGGTCTCCAGCTCCAACACTCAGCTCTCATACACACTCCTCTCACTGCGACACAGCTCTAGCCGAGAGCGCGATCTCATTCGCGGAGAGGACAAGCAGAAACGAGGATTCGCAAGTCTTCACACAAATGACATCGCGAGTGTATCTCTGAGTCTGAGACACAATATCGAGATGTAGCTCAGAGAGTGAGAGCCCACTTCTTCTATCTGCGAGAGAGATCAATACCGATGCTCTTATGCTAGCACAGCAGCACCGCTACTCTATGTCTGAATTCGAGCGTCACTTGCTAGACTAAGCGACACTGAGAGCAGAGCGATAGTTAGACATATCACAGGACAGAACAGTCTCTGGCAGACGAAATACATGTCAGAGACACACTGCGAGTAGATGCACCTCAGATAGAAAAGGAATTGCTGAGATTATCCGACCAAAAGAGAAAACTCACACACTCATTCTTTGTGCCAGTCTAAAGCTCACTCACCAAACTACTATGCTCCAACACACCTGAGCAACAACGTTAGGGAATAGCGAGAGGTATAAATGCTAACCAGAGAAGGTGTGGAGCAAGTAAGAAAGTCCGTGAGGCGATAGTGCTATCTTAGAATATCTAGAGAGAGACACGTCACACTTAGCACGTGTTGAGGATAGGCAGAGTCATTATCTGACTACCGTGCGAGCAGACACGCACCTCACACCGCGAGTGAATAGAGTTCGTGTGAGAGTACACAATGACAGAGCATGCTCATACTAGATTGGAGAATTTATCAAGAACTCAGCGCTCAAGTTCTCGCCTTGATGAGTGATAGGTTTATTGCTCTCATAGTACTTACGTAATTGTGACAAATGTGACTCTCCTCTAACATGGAGAGAGATCTTAAATGATCTAGTGTTGTATGACATCATGTCGGGATAGACAGAGACGCAAACAGGCCTGATATCGAATGAGGGGGGGGGGAGGGGAGACTCTTTAGGAAGGTTAATGTAGGTTATATGTCTGGCGGTAAGCTTTGTTTTACGTATTTAGTGGTGATTAATTTGTTAATTATGATGACGGGTTGATTTGACCTATGAAGCATTGTGGTTTTTATGGTGTGGAGAGATTTGTGGGGTTTTGATTTTAGGATGTTATTGGGGTGGTGTGATGTTATAAATTATTTTGGTGGGTTGGTTTAGTTATGATTTGAGGTGTGTTACAAAACGGGAGAAATTATAATCTTACTCGCGGAACAGACTTTTAATAAAATAGAGGGGTGAATTTAGGGATTTGTGTTATGGTTACTTGATATAAATTTGGGGGGGTTGTTTTGTAGGAGATATTGAAGAGTTTTTTAGATTTAAAATGTTAGGGTAATTTGGTGTGGGAATTATGGGAATTTGATTTGTTTAAGATTGTTAATAGGGGTTGGAGAAGGGTGTGTAAAAAGTATTGATGGTGTGGAGGGATATATGTTGAGTTGATTTGAAATATGATTATTTTGTGGTAATGATGTTTGTTGAATGTAAGTAGGTTTTGGAATTGTTGGTTTGGTTGAAGATGAAAGAAATTTAATGTGTTCTATATTTTAATGAAGATTAGGATTTAGTGGGGAAGTTATTGAGGTGTTGGATGGAGTATAGTGGTTGTCTTTAGAAGTAGAGTGAGTGATATGAAGTAATGAATTTATTGTTAGTTTGGATTATGACTTTAAATAAAAAGGAATTTGGAGTTGTATATTTTAGAACTCACCCTAGAACGTTTAAATCTAGTTTGAATAAAAAGAATTACTAGTGATTGGTAATGATCTGCGTGTGCAGAACCTCAAGAAACAAGATAATTCTGATTATGTCTGTATTAACCGTGATGATTGCATGTCTTCTGATAATTTGTGTGTTTCTAATTCGTTGAATGATGTGAAATTTCATGCTAAACCTAGAGAAGAAAAATCTAAGAAAAAATATTTTGGAAACCAACAGGAAAGTGTTCAATCAGATAGGATATTTTGAGGAGACCTAACCGGTCTGCACCTTTACTATTGTAGGAAAGCGTGCCCTTTAACTAGATTACTCACAACTAATGAAGTCCATTCTAGAAACCAATAGTATCTAAGGAACACTGAATCACCCAAACCTTGGTTAAATTGGGTATACTCAAGGAAACCTAGGAAGAATATTAGAATACTGAGTTCCGTTAGCATAACTAAGGTTTAAAACCCATGTCTCTAACAAACAGGAACCCAGTAAATCCTGGGATCCCACAAAAACCAATATTCCCATCTACTTCTCTGATAATGAATGCAGGTTAGTCCAAATTGTCCTTTGGTATTTGGATTCCGTTTTGCTCGAAGCACATTACCGGAAGATCGCTGCTCGAGCTCACCAATTTCACTCATAAAATTCTTGGGTATAGTTAAATTCGAAATGATCAAGTTGCAAAGATAATGGGTTTTTGAGACTATCAGATTGGAAGTTTTACTATTTCAAGGTTTATTACGTTGAAGGACTTGGGCATAATCCTAATTTCTGTGAGGGAAGGTGGGACAATTCTGTGATTCCAATCTTGAAGTGGCTTTTCGATCAACACAATGTTAATCATGTTTTTTAACTTTTTTTAGATATAGTCGCAATCTAGAAAGTGTTGATCTAATTGACGGATCTCGAGTGGAATAACCTTTAATACAACCTCACTTGGAACAAATGGGGGGGATGTCATCCTCTCCTATTTGTCTATTGTCAAAAGGCGTCTAAAACTAAGTCTTGTTATGGCAACGTCGTCTTATCCTCAACTTGAACTATTGTTCTATGCAATCATCTAGCAAGACAGGGACTTGTACGAGGTCTCCCAAGCCAGAGTTTAAAAGGATCATTTTATGTTCCGCTTGTGCATTAGGCAAAAGTTCAAAGAAACCCCCACAAAACCAAATCTGAAAGACGACCAATCAAAAAAACTCTACCTGTTGCATATGGATTTTATGTTGGCCAATGCGTGTCGCGAGGGTCAATGGAAAGAAAGTACATCCTCGTTATTGTCGAGGTCGACGACATACTACTCGATTACATGGGTAAAATGTTTTGCGATCAAAAGATGAGCTCCAGCTGTTTATTATCAACTTTTTGAAGATGAACCAAGGTACGACATAGAAACCGTCCCGACCGCATCAGAACAGATAATGGGAACTGAGTTTTGGTAAACAGACATATTCATGAAATAATATGAGAAGTTTGGCATCTCTCACGAAACATCAGTTTGCACGCTCTCCCACAGCAAAACGGTGTTATGTTGAAAGACGAAAATCTTACGCTAAATCGAAGCAGCACGCACTATGTAAATCTATCAAAAGCTCCTTTCTATCTATGGCGAACGTTGTGCCACAGAGCCGGTTATACCCCAAGAATCCTTCCATGATACGCCGGCGTCCATGGTAAAACACCATATGAGCTTTTGCACGGACAAAAACCTCCAGATCTATCTTAATATCTACCTGTGTTTCTGGTGCCCTTTGTTACACACGAATGATAGTGAGAATTTGGGCAAGTTACCAACCAAAGGCTGATATAGGTTGAATTTTCATTGGATACAACCCACGAAGAAAGCATTCCCGATTTACAACAGACATACCAACGAATAATTGGAAAACCATTCGCATGTTGATTTTGGATGAGCTGGCCAGCGATGGCTTCGAACACAGCAAAGCATGTTCAGAGACCCGCCTCTTCATGAAATAGACTCCTGTATCGCATCAGTTCAGGACTTGTGCCAAACCCTCCTTCCACAACACCATTTGTACCACTTCGAGATCTGACTGGGATTTGTTTGTTTTCAACAGCCAATGTTTGATAAGTCACTTAAATTCCCACCTAATGTTGATTTTACAAGCACGCAGAAGTCATTACTCCAATTCCTAAGCAGTTGCACCTGAACATGCAGTATCAACTGGTTCACCTTCCTCAACTACAGTTTGATCAAGATGCACTCACACCAAGTAACATCCACATCTCAACACAATAACTCAAACACCTATTTATTTCTCAGATTGGTTTAAGGAAGATAATCATGATATTGAAGTTGCACATAGGGTACTGAGCCGTACTTCGGTAGTCAAAATTCCAGAAGTTCCTTCTGATCAATCTTCTTCATCAGTCGTTATTCATACAATTGTGCATCCCGATCACCAAGTTTCTAAACACAATAGCAAATGGACGAAGGATCACCCACTTGAGAATATAATTGGTGCTCTTGACAGACCAGTTCCACAACGACACCAACTCCATGAACAAGCCTTATTATCCTGGCTACTATGTATGCCTTCTAACATCACTCAACCCAAGAACTACAAAGAAGCATAAATAACCCAAGTCATGTTGGTGAAGCTAAGCAAGAAGGAACTTCAATGAATTTGAACGGTCTGAATGTTTTGGGAACTTGTTCCTGCCTCCTAACAAAGCATTTGTTTGTCATCTCTCTTAAGTGGATCTATAAGAGGAAAAATCATGATGAGTTAGGGAGGTTATTCTGAAAAATAAGCTTCGTATGGTCGCGTAGGTCGTGGTTATCGCCAAGATGAGGGTATCGATTTTTGAAAAGAGTCTAGTCGCTACCGGTTGGTGGCGAAGTGAAATATAGGTGAGTTTGCTATCGGAGGGGGATAGAGATACGGAGAGAGCTATTATCTATGTCGTAGTGAGGTCAGATGCTTCCACGGTGGGTATGCATCTGATCAGGACGCGAGTGTAGCGAGGACATAAGGGGTGTAGCTAGAGTGGCGAACGCTGTGCGTGACATATCGAACCATCTAAATACGTGGCACTGCGTTTCTGGAATGATTATCTTAGTTAAGCACTGAAGAAGAAGTATTATGTTAGCCAACCGGACGGATTTGTGGATCCAGACAAACTAACTAACGTATACAAGCTAATACAGCTCTTTTATGTTGAACAAGCTCCACGTGCGTGGTTATGATACGATGTCTTCATTCCTGATAACCAATGAACTTCTCCAAAGCTCAGTGGATCCTACTCTGTTCATCCGTAGAGAAGGAACGAACTCATTCTGGTACAAATCTATGCGAAAAATAATTATCTTTGGCTGTGCATCTACTCCTGAACTGTGTGATCTATTCGCTGAAATAATGTGTTTCAAAAATCAAATGTCGATGATTGAAAAATCTCATTTTTCTTAGGACTACAATTTCTCAAGTCTAAGCTCTTCCATAAACCAATCTAAAGATGCTCTTGAATCACTAAAGAAATGATTGCTATGAATCTTTTTGACCCAGTGGATACTTCCATGGTAGAGAATCCCAAACTGATGAGGATAGAGAAGGGAAAGCTGTAGATCCATCAAACGGGTTGGGTTGGGGTGTGCATTGTGGGTGGGGTTTGGGTTATGGTGTTTGGATCCATCACACTATCGTGGTATATTGGCACCCTCCTTAATCTTACAGCCAGTAGACCTACCTACAATTTTGCTATAAGCATGTGTGCCCGTATACAGGCTCGGCCCTACCGAAAAAGCACTTAAATGCAGTAAAAAGGATCTTTCGAATCTAAAAGGACGTACATCGGGGGTCTTTGGTATCTGAAGGATTCTCCTTGCACTAACAGCATTTGCAATAGTGGAATCTGCTGGTTGGTCAAGTATACACGCATAGTACATCTGGCAGTATACAACTTTTGGGTGATAGACTTGTAAGCTGGTCGTCTAAAAGGCAGAAAAGCGCTGCGATATCCAGTACGGAATCATGAATATATTGCTACTTGTCCGGTTGTTGTGCCTCAAATCCTTTGGATGAGATCACAGCTTACCGACTATGGCCTTGGATTCAAGAAAATTTCAATGTACTGTGATAACAAAAGCGCTATTGCCTTATGCTACAACAATGTTCAACCATTCCAGAATCCAAGCATATAGACCACAAGTTTCACTTCATCAAGGAGCATGTTTGAGAATGGTGTGATCGAACTTTACTTGTCCAAACGGAATATCAAATGGCGACATCTTCACTAAAGCTCTTGGCCGAGAAAGAATTGAATTTCTTATCAACAAGCTGGAAATGCGGAGTTTTACGCCGGAGACTCTGAAACAATTGGCAGATGACGTTGATGAATAGTGATGGTACCTATTCAAATATCCTGTAGAAATAAGTAAAACTTAAAATCAGAAAAAACACAAAAGATTTATTTAATTCTCTTTTTATAAAATTTATAAAACAAAGAGAAAAATATAAATCAGAAAAACCAAAAAGATTCTTTTATTATATAACTTTTCCAAAATCAAAATACACAAATTAAAAATGAGAAAAATATCAAAAAGAAGTTTTACATGTATGTCTTCTGAAATCGATAACATTTTACGGTCTAGAATGGGGTCATTTAACAATGATACAAGCCTGTAAATGAAGTTCGAGCAGAAGGTTCAAATGGTTTTCCAAAACATGTCTAATGTGGTTTGCTATTAATATCAGATAGTAACCCCTTTTCATTCTTTGAGGAAAACTGTCCGTCTAAAAGACCGTTGTTCCTAACAACGGGATTTATTCTAAGGGAGCATGGTCTAGCTATATGACCATCAAAGGCTTGTGCTTACTTTGCGATCACAACGCGTGCTTCTATATCCATAAGATGTACGTTTCAGTGCCTCTATTAGAATAAATAAGAGAAATCTTATTTATCTTTGGTGTTTGTTGTTGTGTTTTGTCACATACAAAATCATTCCATCTCTGAAAATAATTTTCAGATTACATTTGTCTTCTCTAACAATGTCAACTCTTCTTTAAATAGAAAAACTGTCAATTTTTGAGGGGGAGAGAAGTCAAAATATCTTTGTCATGATCAAATACTGTAAAAAGGAAAAAGATTTTCAAACGATAAACGTAATATCACATGATAGAAAGTTAAATAAGTTTATACTCGATTGTGCTTTTATGTGTTACATGTTTTATGACCTTAGGGTGTAGTTTGCTATATATGTCAATAGGGTATGAGAGTATAAAACATTAAGGACTTAAGTGTGCTCTTGTTTTAACTTAATATACCATATAAACATATAATGTAAGATTAATAAGTAGTGATAAGATGAGGGGCCAAATGTGTTAAAGTTAGAATTAGTTTATAACAATAACAACCCCCAATCGTCCCATTCACTGTTCACACACTCAAACACACACTCAAACACACTCAATCTCACACACGAACACTTTTTACCCGAATCATATCAATCAAGCTAACTCACTCCGTTTCATATCGAAGGTATAACTGAAATCTTGTTTTTCTTCACCTAATCAACTCGAATCCTAAAGGAATTAAACGATTTCACCGTATTTGATTGAAGTTGCCCTAATTTTAAAATTAGGGTTCTTAAAATCAAACTTGGTTAAATCCTTAAATTGATTGAGGGCTTTTGTTGTATTAGGTGTAATATATGTATAGGATAGTCAAGTGTTATTATTCGTTGTGTTTTAAACCTGTTCTTGATTGTTTTGTGTTCGTTTGAATAGATAAATGCATAAATATTAAATGTTTGGGTGTGAAATTGTTATATCGTGGTTTAATGGATATACTAGAATAAAGTTAGCTGTTAGAGTCGATCTAGCACAAACTTAAGAAACCGAACAAACAAAACTTGTATGAATCGAACAAAGTATAACCCATATGGACCGAACGAGTAATGTGTTGTGAATCGAACGAGTGGCTAAATGTGAGGACCGAACGAGTGAGTGCTAGTAAGGACCGAACGAGTAATGCTAGTAAGGACTTAACCTGGACCGAACGAGTGACTAAACGTGAGGACCGAACGAGAGACTTACAATATGAATCGAACGAGTGTCTCATTGAAAGGACCGAACGAGCGACTATTTGACTGGACCGAACGAGTGACTAAATGTGAGGGCCGAACGAGTGACTCATTGAAAGGACCGAACGAGCGACTATTTGACTGGACCGAACGAGTGACTAAATGTGAGGGCCGAACGAGTGACTTACAATAAGGACCGAACGAGCAACTGTTAGCAAGGACCGAACGAGCAACTGTTAGTAAAGACCGAACGAGCAACTGTTAGTAAGGACCGAACGAGTGCTTGTGTAAATGGACCGAACGAGCGTAATTTAGTGAAAACCGA
>BQNB010155694.1:3462-15362 GCA_026074375.1 Tanacetum coccineum
TGTAAGATAGGACATGTTCCCTGTCATGTGCCTTGAGCATCCACTATCAATCACTCCTTTATCATGTAAATCCATTTGTGGATTGCCCTGTACATTAGATAGGAAAATCAATTTCTTTTGGGGACCCAAGCCATCACTGACTTGGATCTGCCTTGTGCATCAACATAATCAAACTTTTTTAGGGTGATTGATGCACTGTTGTGTTTAGAAACATAGTCTAAAACTTTATGCTTTGGTTTCCAAACCCAATAAGCTGAGGCCTTAACAGCATTAAAATTATTTCCCTTAACAACATTAACTACTTCTTTTGGCCTAGCAGTATTAAAATGTTTATCCTTAACAGTATTAACCCTTTGATTAATATTACTATTTTTAAATGTTGGTTCTTATGAATGGGCCTCTTAACAGTTGAATGTGCTGTTTTAGAAAGATATGACATTGGTCTAGCAACATTCACTATTGTTTTTGAGTGAGCATCATTAACTTGTCTAACAGTATTAACTGATACTAAACTAGACTTCATTAGTACTGCTCTTGGAACTAAGTTCATTTTAGCAAAGTTTTGATGATTCACCCTTTGAGCATTGTTCCAAACAGGTTTTACCATCCTTTGATTTTGAAACTATTTTTGATGGTAAATGCAATCAACTTGCAAATGATCAAAGCTTCCACACACATAACATGCCTTATTAAACACCTCAAAATTGCTTCCTAGTTTTTAAGACATCATATTGTTCTAATTTATTTGATTGCCTCTTGGACTGTGAGTGTTTTGCCTATGTTGCTCAACTTATTTAACAATTTTCCAAGTAGTTTTTTCTTGTTGTTTAGATTTGACAAACTCTTTCTTAACAATACTAGGCCTAACTGTTTTCTTTTTAGTTTTGTGCTGAGTCATATCCTCTTCCTCATCATCTGACACCCATTATTCAATAATTGGGGTATCATCATTCTTCCTAACTACCTTAGGTTCTTCTTTACTAGACTAGCTTTAGTGTTCTCAACTACAGGCTCGTTAACAAACTCATCTAAACCAGTAAAAGACAAGTCAGGTGTTGGAGGCATGAAATTTCCAGTGTAGGGAGGTGGAACTGCATTATAATTTTCATAGCCTAAACCTTTCTTGCAATTGTCAACTATCTGACACTCTATGAGCTTGTTTAAACTTTTAGATGCATGTTTAAATTTATCTACATTAAGTTAAATGCCATCTTTTTCTTTTTGAACTGTTTCAAGCTTCTTCCTAAGCTCTCTTCTAGCTATTTCTCCTATATAAATTTCAAATTTTAAGCCCTTAATATCTTGTAAATAAATAGATTCATTTGCTTTATAAACTTCAAGTTTTTCTTCCACAGACTTTAAACCTGTCTTATAACCTAGAACCATTAACTCAGATTTCTTTAAATCTTTTAATAGTTGATCATTTTGAGATTTAAGAAGTTCAACAGTTTCTAAAAAAGATTTTGAACAAATAGAATCATTGGATACCTCTGAGTCAGGACTTGAAGATGAGAAAGCCATGAGTGTATAATTAGGCCCTTCCTCTGCCTGATCACTCCTAGTTTTTGAGACATCATATTTTTCTAATTTCTTTGATTGTCTCTTAACCTGTGAGTGTTTTGCCTATGTTGCTTAACTTGTTTTAAAACAATTTCCTGCAGTTTTTTCTTGTTGTTTGAGATTTACAAACTCTTTCTTAACATAATAAAGGGCCAAACTGTTTTCTTTTCAGTTTTTAGTAAGAGACCCCTCATCCTCTTTTTTGCAATGTGATTTGTTCGTGGATAGTTGGTTGGAAGCTAATCAGACTGACACCCATTCTTCAATACTTGGGGCATCATCATACTTCCTAACACTTTAGCTCTTCTTCACTAACATAGCGTTACAGATCTAACTGACAGGCTCATTAACAAACTCATCTAAACCATAAAATACAGAGTTGCAATTGTTTGGAGGCATGAAATTTCCTGTTAGAGGAGGTGGAACAACAGTTATAATTTTCATAGCCTAAAGACCTTTTACTTGCAATTGTCCAACTATCAGACACTCTATGAGCTTGTTTAAACCTTTTAGATGCGATGTTTAATTTGAATCTGACCATCAAGGGTTGAAATGTCCATCTTTTGCCTTTTTGAAAAAAACTATTTCAAGCTTCTTCCTAGAGCACTCTAATAGTTATTTTCTCCCCAATATGAATTTCAAATTTTAATCCTTAATATCTTGTAAATTAATATGATCTCATTTGCTATATAAACTTCAATTTTTCTTCCACCGACTCTAAACATGTCTTATAACCTAGAACCATTAACTCAGATTTTTTAAATCTTTTAATAGTTGATCATTTTGAGATTTAAGAAGTCCAACAGTTTCTAAAAAAGATTTTGAACAAATAGAATCATTGGATACCTCTGAGTCAGGACTTGAAGATGAGAAAGCCTAGTGTATAATTAGGGCCTTCCTCTGCCTGATCACTCTATCCACCAAGACTATCACATGAAACCAAAGCTATAGAAGAGAGATGATTCTAAACATGCACACTCTTTCTTGTGCTTCCTTGTTCTTAATTACTTGATTTCTGGAGCTCTGGGCACTCCCAAGCAAAAGTCCCCACTTGTGGCAGTTGTAGCACTCCACTATGGACTAATTTAATCAAAACCATGAGTCCTCATTGTCCTAACAGTAAGCTTCCTTCCTGAATTCTTCAAAAACCTTCTTGCCCATAGTCAACAATGGCCACAGTTGTCCATCTCAAACTATCTCTTCCATGTCACTGGATGGATGTTGTTGCAAGTCCTCATGTACAAGTTGGACTATTTGGTTTGACTAAGCAAAAGAAATGCACAAATAACATCATCACGTCAAGTTATGATGTTTTTTATTAATATTTTAGAGTAAACTCATTAACTTGATGCTAGCAGTAGAAACCCATAGGAAGCAGTATTAACTGCTTGAGCGAGTATTAAACTGCCCATTAGTGCTGCAGCTAAGTAGGGTTTTATAAAAGGAAGACACAAAAGCCATGTTTGTGTGCTTGAACATGAGCTAACATCCTTTAACTAATGGTTCCTACACCCTTGAGGTTTGTTGTAAGATCATATCATCCATGCTCATTGTATCCAAATCAGATTTATTCCTCCACACAACAGCATGTGTGTTCCACTCAGGTGACAAACTTCTTAATAATTTTTTATTAACATTTTCTTGTGAAATCTTTTCACCCAAAAGCTCTAACTGACTCACAAGGTTTTGAAGCCTATCAAAAGTTTGATCAAGCATCTCTGAGCTTGGAGCAGTGAAGTTTTCATACTGTTGCTTTAAGAGATTCCTTTGAGTCTTTTTTGTAGCTTCATTCCTACCAAATCTCTTTTCAACAGCTTCCAACAACTTCTTAGCATCCTTTATAAAGTTAAACTTTAACTGATGTTCATTGGGAATGCCCATCATTAAAGTGCTTCTAGCTTTCACCTCTAATCTTCTCTAAGCCTTTTCTTCAGTAGTTGTAATAGGCATCTCTGTCACAACACCTTCCACAGTTGTTGTTTTTGGCAAGGTTGCACCATTCTCTATGACTTCCCACAGTGCATAGTCTATCATCTGGATATATTGTTTAATCCTCAACCTCCAGATCTCATACTCACCAGGTTTAAGCATGGGAACTTTGGATGCAACCACCATGTGTGTAGAATCTTGATCCATATCTTTTAGCAAAAGATCTTGTGTATAAAAACAGGTTCTTCTTATTCAAAGCTTTTCAATAAGCTCTGATACTACTTGTTGATCCCACTTCAATAGATCAAATTCCTTAAGTTTGTTTAAGGATTAGTTATATTAGATAAATCTAACACAACTATAGTAAAATCTTTGTTTGAATGTATTAAAGATTATGCGGAATCTAATATTTAATATTAAGAAGAATTATTAATGAAACAGTAATTAAAAACAAATAAGCTCCAATATTATTAATGATAATAATACGAATACTCTCAAAGTATCAGGGTTACAAAGACCTTGAAACTATGAATTATACGACTAAGATTGATAAAAGATGACTTTGATACGTATAACTCTATATCAATCTATATGCCTTAGGACCTCCTTTTATACACCAAGGAGTCCTACTTGGCTTACAATACTTTCCTAAGTATATAAAATATGTTGGGATCTGAGATTTGATTATTACAAAACTAAATATGCAGAAATGAAGAAAGAAGAAACAAGGACTTAATGTGAAATATTAAGTTAGCTTTCTATGTAAGCTAGGTTTTCTTGTAAACCCTATATATAAAGGGTCATAGGCATCTAGTTTACATTATATATCATAGTTAGATCTCTCCAATAAGAGTCTAATAATTAGTGAGTTTATGTATTAGTTAGTTTAGCCCCAAGGATCATTTGATCTTGGGGAAGTAATATAATAATAGTAAAACCTTGTTTGATAACTTATTGTTCTTTATTATTCCGCTGCGTATATAAGTTATCTGTAAAACTAATCCTAGATAGGCTAATCGATCTCTATAATTGGTATCAGAGCAGGTTGCTCTTGATATCTAGGGTTTATACAAGGTTTTTAGTCATATTTTATTTTCTGGCTTTGGTGTTTATGATGTTTGGCAGCAGGAGATGGTCAAATAATATTAGGGTTACCAATAAACCCTAATACGCTAAGTAAGAAATGTTTAAAAGCCCGCTGTGATCAGGTCCTAATTATCAAGGATCATGAAGGTTTGTAAATAATTCCTGTTTATGGTTATGTTTCTGGTATAATGATTGAAGAAGAAGCAACAGGATGTGACTCATGGTGATGATGATTATATCATCATTATAGCAGCATGTGTAAACATCTTGAAAGGTTTCTTTGTTATTAAAGTTACTAGGTCTGATGGTTAAAGGTTGATGGCAACGAAGCAGCAGATTCGTTCATTCATTGCTATAGAAGGTATCTCTTTAAGTTTGGTTATGGTTTATAAATATGGGAATAGAATCTGTTTTAGTATGAAATCCATGTTTTTTAGGGATTGGTTTTTGGTTCCTATATTTATTTCATATATTGTTGGACGTGGATATTAAAGATGCAAAAATTTTATAGGCTGCTAATGATGGTATTGATCTGGACGATATTATATGGTTTGGTTTATTAGTACTGCTGCTTGTGATTGTATGTAACAGTAGTAACTCGGTTACTACTGCTAGGCGTAAAGACTTAGTACTGCCAACACATGCTCGTTAATATTGCTGGCTTCATGATAGTACTGCCAAAGGTGTATGTTTGTACTGCTCGTTCGTTGTTACTGCTGCTTGTTATATAAGTGTTGCTGATTGCTTCTTAATACTGCTCGAATATCACGTAATACTTCCAAAGGTAACCTAATACTACTCGTATAATTTATGCCTCATGGGATACTTTGTACTGCCAAGTATACAAGAGTCTGTGTAAGTAAGTATTGTGCTGTACTGCTATATATGATTTTTTATGGGCTGAGTATTTATACATGGGACGAATATATATTGCTTGGGCTCAAGGTTAACACTGTTATTAGGATTCAAGGAATTAAAACAGTTTAAATGTTAAAACTGTTCGTGCAATATAATTTTATGCTGCTATAGTGTTCGTGAACTTCAAGTTAATACTGCTTAGGCCTAAAAGTATACATTGTGCAATAACATTTGTTGGTTTCTGGATGGATAATACTGCTAGCGTATAGCAGTTAATACTGCTAGGCTTTTATTGAGTTTTAGTACTGCCAGAGTACTTTAATACTGCTAGCTTTGTTCGATATGGGACAACAGACGCGTTTGGATCTCAGATGGAACTATTTTTTAACAACAGTTTATTATTATTGGATTTATGGCTATTATTTTGGGATTATTTGAAGATGTGATTACGAAGACAGTTGATTATTGCTTATTTGATGTTGTAGTTGAGTTTTACAGATGCGTGTTCTTATCATATCTTAAAGTCTTGTTTATAGCAAGACATTGACTTTAAAGATAACTTGTTCATGCTTACAATGTTGTGACGAAGACTTGTCAAAATCTAGCAAAGGTGTGTGATTTTTCTTATGGTGCTCAATGCTCACATTTGCTATAACTTAGTATGTGTCTCATAGAAGATGAGGTTTTTGTCAATAGGTTGCGGTCTACTTATATTTCACATATTTATTTATAAGTTTGACGTCACGTGGATAGTGCAAGACATAAGACACAAGTTTGGGAGATTCTACTTCTTCATCAAATTCGTTATACTCAGTTTTCTTCATCAGTAATCACTACATAGAGCCTACAGAGTTCGAGATTCAAGAGGTGGTAAACATATTGGTTTCAGGGGAAGCTTATTAATTAAATGTTTAACCATCTACATGCACCACTTGAGGGGAAGTGTTTACAAGTTGCATATCTACAAGAATACCCCTATTAGATGATTACAAAAAGGGGAAGAAGACTACAAGAGATATGGTTTGCAGCTTATTTTGTTGTGGTGACATGTTCAAGAAGATCTTAAGTTAAGGGGAAGCATTAAAGATCGTTTCATACATGAAGATTGTTTTGTAATATCAAATAGGGGAAGATTGTTGGGATCTGAGATTTGATGATTACAAAACTAAATATGCAAAAATGAAGAAAGAAGAAACAACAAGGACTTAATGTGAAATATTAAGTTAGCTTTCTATGTAAGCTAGGTTTTCTTGTAGACCCTTTATATAAAGGGTCATATGCATCTGGTTTACATTATCCATCATAGTTAGATCTCTCTAATGATAGTCTAATAGTTAGTTAGTTTATGTATTAGTTAGTTTAGCTCTAAGGATCATTTGATCTTGGGGAAGTAGATTAATAATAGTAAAACCTTGTTTGATAACTTATTGTTCTTTATTATTCCGCTGCATATATAAGTTATCTGTAAAACTAATCCTAAATGGGCTAATCGATCTCCACAAAATCTTTTCTATAAATAACTAATACATATCAAGTAAGCCGTACTAACAAACAGTACTAACTTACACTAGCAGTACTAACTACTTAGAATATTTTTTTGAGCAGTAGTAACTCTTCAGCATTATTAACTTCAAGCAGTCTTTGCACTAGCAGTAGTAACTTTCACTAGCAGCATTAACTTCAACTGAGCAGCCTTAACTTTGTACTAGCAGTACTAATATTTACTACCAATACTAACTTTGTACTAGCAGTAGTAAACACTTAGTATATTTTCGTTGAAGTGCATGAGCATCACTAAATCTTCACTAGCAGTACTAACTCCAACTGAGCAGTATTAACAAAAACATGAGCAACAGTAATTCTAACAACATCAAGAAGACTTTTAATCCCAACACTTAGCATTTGTATGTCCCTTCCCTTTCTCTAACATAACTTAAGGATACTACCCCCATCATTTCATGGTCCTTCGTGAATTAAGCACAGTTGATTAGGCTATGTGTAATTTAGGAAAAATTATGAAATGCTCAAGGTAGTCAACTTCTTCCATGTTTGTGGTTTTACGAAAACTTTAGTTGGGTTATAGTCGCATTTTTATTTTTATAAAAACAACATTCTCTATAACCTTGGCTCTAAATACCAATCTGTCACACCTTACTAAAGTGGAAACACGGGAATGCGACATAATGATTTATATAGCTCAAGATACAAGATCATACCATACAAGGTTGACAAAGATTGAGATTTACAATAGTTTACAAGTTTGCATTCTTGATAAGTGAGACACAAATCTTTAGATATCACCCCAAAAGTGTACATCCTTACTTTCCATTACTCCTAAATTTCCTTGGTTGAAACACACCTAAAAATGATACTTGAAAAGTTCAACATAAAGTTGGTGAGCTCGTAGGTTTGATAATAAACTAGTTGTTGTGCCATAGTTTCAAAAGGTGGACAAATGTGCAATATAACAGTGAATACATACAATAGAATAGATGCCCCCATAGCAACTGCATGCTATCATAGATTTAAAATCCATGAAAATTTCCAAAAGATATAGCTACTAACATAGCAACTCGATTTAAGATCCTTAAAGATTTCCTCTAGACATAGATAATAGATACCAACATAACGACTCTCATACCCTGCTCTTAGATACATAAAATACAAAACAAATTTTGATACCCAACACTCTTAAAGTATCCAACACTTTAATTTTACTCCGCATCTCTAAAGCCTACCAGCTGGAACTATACATGGGCGGAAGATCCACAAGTTTACAAGATCACAAGATCACAAGATCACAAGACCCACAAAACAAGTTTAACCAATTCTCATGTCATTCACATAGCAGTCATAGGCACATAACATTATCCAAAAAGATAAAAGTTTCACATTATATTAATGACAAACATAGCTTCAGATAATACTCACTAATTTGAGTATCGATTCTTCCCCCAAAAACGGTGAAAGAGTTACAAAAGTGAGGGTACATAGAATCACCTACAAAAGATGATATAAGCTGAACTTAGATAAATCTCACTGACATACAATATGCACATTACGTCCGATCCCTGCGATCTGTGTACGTCCCCTAAATGCTTTAAGTTCTACAACTTAGTTTACCTCGTACTATTTATGTTGAATTTGTTCTTTGCGTTTGTATAATCCCGTTTTTATGTGGTGAGATTGTGTGAAAAACTTCAAATGAACTCGCTTTACAATCTCCTAGAAGATTATCTAACCACGTTGCTCAGTGTGATAAGGCAAGACTACTCGAGGAGTTATGTTATATTTTTTAGAGATTAGGTTGGGAAGGCCTCAGTAACAATCGGTTTAACAGATTCCTCAAGGGGGGTGCTCGAGGAGAAGAAGGTTCTTTTTGTGTTTTTCATATTTTTTTAAGAAAGGCAGGATAAATTATCATGGTTTTGACCGAAGGTTCTGGTTGGTTTTAACTATTAAAACCTAAATATAAATCACTAAAATACCTGGGGATAACTTTATGATAAAAAGTTGGATCTCTCTCCTTAATCATGCAATTCTCCTCAGATTGCTTCTCTAGAGTCTGTTGCCTTTGTCACAAATGTGTGATGTATTTGTGTAAGTATTTCGTGTTTAAATGTTCATGATATGCAAGTACACGAAATCCTCGCCGTCATTTCTTATATTTCCGTTAAGGCAACACATCAAGTTAGATACGTATGAAGACACTATTAAACGGCCCCAAAGAGGTAAATTGCTATTGTCATCTTGGGTAATAGTCTTAGAGGGACATCAACCATATTAGGGGTGTATGGTAGTATGACAGAACATCCGTTTCTCGTTGGTAATCGCCTTTTCTACTCGAACTAGCGAGTTTTCCTAGACTGTCCTATTGCCAATTTAATATCTGATGGTCTGTTTCTTTAGAGCCTATATCGCGCTCACAATCTCGATCAAACACAGCTAAGGAATTCTCAGCAAAATATGCAAGAGATCTACTAATACTAAGTTTTCATGCAATCATATGCTAAAATAATTACCAGATGGGGTTAGGCACTAAACGATGTGTTTTAAGAAGAAGCGAAGAATCTCATAAATCAATCAAATCCACACATAGACGCTATTGAATGATTAATGAAAAATAATCTTATGGTATATAAATTGGATTTGGACATTACACGGTATCGTTACAATAGGGTTTTGAGCGCCCTAAAAATGAATCCTATAAATGTGCTGCTAGAATTGACTGGGGTTCATCTCGCCTCTAAGAAAGTTATACAAAGTTAACATCATTAAAACCCTAAAATCAGTTGTGTATATACTGTAGTAAAAACCAATGCAAGACGGCATCGCTTTGAAGTCTTGACGCCGTAGCCATGTGGATGGAAATTCTTCTGATCCTCTTTAAGTCGGGTTCACACGTGTCCTGACGTCATCGCTGAATCTCTGACGACCAGTCACGATGAAGATACCTGACGCACTTCACTTTGTTATGATGGACGACGCCTATGTCTCAATGCGCTGTATGTTTCACGCACATTGTTCTTCCCATTGATTTTTTGGTTTTTTGTAGAGCTCGTAATCTTGTCCGTTTCTTCTCAAATGAGCCCAGTCAGTGATAATTTCACTCCAGATGCCTCCACAGTGCTAAAAACTCCTCATAACTCATACGCAAAATGCATGAAGCACATAATCTGGGCTTATAGTTGTCATGATTTTAAGGTTTGTGTTTACAATGGGCCCCCACGAAAAAGTGCTAAAATATGACACCCTCATCAAATACCTTCACTTGGTTATTTGCGTTCTAGTTCTGTCCCTTAATCAAATAGGCTCTTTTCTACCTAGAACAATTAGCCTCATTATTTGGGGGCCATTTACCTTCTCCGTAAAAAGCATTTGCTCTCAATCCTTTTCCCCCACCCCCCCCCCCCCCCCTTACCAACCCCAACACAACCTTCTTAGACCTTCGCATAATTATAAAGCATCGTAAAGTATATAATAATACTAGACCTCACATTAGTGTTTAAGATTCTCTCTTTTCGACTCGGCCCTCGGTGGTATATTAAAATTATAACAATATGGGAAATGGAATAATCGCACACACACTCATTACCTATCATAGCATTTAAATTACGATCATAGGCTTTGGTACAGGATTTATAACCTTGGGACCGGCTAGTTAGTGACCGACAGTACTAGTCATTACTGTCAAAAGAGGCTTTTAAGAAGGTGTTGTGGGGTGTAGGTTGTAAGATTATTAATTAACAGAAAAGGAAACGGTCCATGGGATCACATTTGGGTGGGGCTTTCTTTTTTGGGTAGATATTTTTGCAGGTGAATGGGTTAGCTAAATATTTATACTGAATACACGAAGATTTGGTTGCTAAGTCCAAGACTCGGGGCAAGCCAGACATTGGACAATCGATATACTAAAATCTACACAACTCATACATTCATCTCTTTCTTGAATACACGCTGATTTGGTTGCTAAGCCAAGACTCGGAAGCCAAGACTTGGACAAAGATATACAAAATCTACACAACTCTACATCAATCTCTTTCTTTTTCTTTTCTTGACTCTATGATAAACATAAACATAAGCAAATGGCAGCCCGTACATTTTTTTTTCACTTTTTTATACACATTTTTTTCGTACACTTTTGCCCTGCCATTGCTTAAGCATATAATACATCATGGGGGTTTATAGATACACCCCTACACTTGAACTTTTACATACTCGATATTTACAATCTAACTAATGACCCAATTTGAGGTGGATCAACATAACATGGAGCTTATTGAGCTCTAATGGGGGTAATAAATTACTTCTTCTCCAATTCTTCATAAGATTATCCCAATCGTCCCAAAATTGTATTTACAAAGATAAGGACTTAGCAACCGGACACTCAATAGTTAACTTGGGTTAAAAAAATAATATAATAAAAGCGATTACATACAAGGTAGGCTAAGGCGATTTGAGTGTAACAATTGGTTAAAGGGTGACAATGCACTTCATTAATAGTCCGAATTAACCTGAAAATTACAAGAACCGTGAAAAAGGATAGGCTTAGAGTAATATACTAGGGGTATCATGCACTAAAAATAAGTGCATGGCAAGGGTATGAGATAGTTATATGATCGAGGTGACCATCATAACAATTACAGGTTTAAAACATGGGTTAATCCTAGTGCCTCTTATCTAGCAAATCCTAGTTCTCACTATGCGGTCTTTGTTGGGAAATACAAGTCAAAAGGTCAAAGTACTACTAAGTTGAAGATTGAAGTACTGCCTATTTAGTATGGGAAAAGTCAACGTACTGCCATGGATAAAGGAATCTTAAAAGGATTATCATTTAGACGGTTAAGTTAGTATTTATCTTGTAACAACTATTTTAATGATTAGCATTGATTAGTGTTTATGATATACAAGGACTGTACAACTACTAGAGTTATCCTTATGTTTATAAAAGGATCTCTAGGAAGGTA